>JACMIG010000420.1:16109-28831 GCA_014805385.1 Levipalatum texanum
CCTATGATTTGACCCGATTCGAAATAAGGGGAAAATATCGATTTTCCGAACTTTGATCTACCACAGTACCTCGAAAACTGCCCAGGGGCAAAAAATATTCCGACAACTTTGGTTTGCCCCCCAGGGGAGTCGAACGCACCAACCCGTTCTTGGAGGTCAACTAGCCGGTCCGCTTCCTTCCCTTGTAAGAGCAAAACTGAACTATGTATTTTCGGCGAACCAAACGTGTATAAATTTGCGTTCCTTCTGAACAGTTTTCACTCTCATTGCAAACGGGGTCTATTTCTTCGTCTGACGGTTAGGGACTAATAACAAGGAGAGAGTTTTGCGCCTAGGTGCCAAAATAAGAGAGCATGGTTTGGGGGCTAACATTACCGATGTAAGCCGGTCCATAGCAGAAGTTTCTGGTATATCCAGGAAAGAATCCGGGATCATATTGGTCAACACCGTTGTTCAAGACGTTGTAGAACTCATTGGTGCACTGTGAAGAAGAATGGCCTGAATATTCTTTGGAGAAAAAACATGATAAAAGATAACGGATTCGGGAATGTCTGCCAACGGGAACTATTGTCAAGCGACCAAGAAATTCTAATTTTTCGATCGGGAGTCAAAATGTCAGCTTCCTGTATCTCCGGAACAGCAAGAGCTACGAAGTTTAAAGGTTGCAGGCTTCTGTTGGAATCCAGGTCCAACTGCATGCAAAATTTCAGCTTCGTAGCTGTTGTTGTTCCGGAGATAAAGATGGGATTATGGAGATAAAGGAAGTGTAATAGGAAAGTCTGGGTCATATGAGCGACCTAGTACATATTTTTCTCCATGTTCGATTTAGTAACAAAACAATTTTCACAATTTTTTAAAACTGATCCCCCAGCCTTAAAAGTGCAATCAAAGTCGGTATCGATTACTGGACAAATGGCCTGATCTACCAAATTCAGTGTGATAATTTCTGGAAAACATGAAATTTAGTCCCTTCAACTGCGCTACAGCCTGTACAACCAATTTTCAAACCTTTTTTCGTTCTATGTATGTACTTCAAAATACCCATAACCGTAATAACCAAAATCAATCGATATTGGGTTACAGACCCATTGTTATTACTCCTTCTTAAACACAGTGTCGCGGGAAATTAGAATTGCTTGGGAGCTCGACAATAGATTACTAGTACAAGTTCTGTGGGGGTGGTTTTTCAATTTATTAAGAGTCACCGAAAAACGGTAAAAATCATGATCAATACCCAACCCGGGGCTGGATGATGAGCCTAATTTCGGCCATTCTTGCATGAGTTTGTAAATCACGTTGCGGTCCCTAATCATACCATTCGGGAAGCAGTCAAAATAGCTTAATGGTTCTCCGTTCAACCATGTGAATATTCCATTCATGCAGGTGAGGGCTGTAAAAGGTAATCGTTTGCACTGTTTCATCGTGATCATCATACCGGCGAGAAAGTCCGGCCTGTCAGGTATGATGCTGCGAAAAATTGGAATATCCTGAAAAGGAACAAAAATGTGACACACCCAAGCAACTTCATATTGCATTTCGATTTTTGTTATTCTACTATTTGATCACCAACTGATTTATGTTCGAAGATGGGTGGAAAGAAGCCGTCTTCTGCGCATAAATTTCGCAGGTTTGTGTGGCACTTCAAGCTTCCTGTGCACTTTCCGACAAAGGCGAAGCATTTCCCGCGAAAAAGCACATTCGAATCCGGCAATGGACATGACTGTGTAACTGAATTATAAAAAAATCAAAAATACGTAAATATTTTCAGTACCTCCGAAGATCCATGCGAGAAAGTAGAGGGAGCGCATTGCGAGTGAGAGAGTGGTTTGAAGAGCCGGAGATAAAGCGACACTGTTATCATAGTCGGTGCCTGTGTTTACGAAGCGTTTCGATCTAATGCTCACTGAGCGCCTTGTCCAGGACACGCGTCATTCCATTTGAGCGTGAGTGTCATCTCTTCGGACACATTACGACTTTGTTTCGAAGCTTTCCCGCTAAGATTGTTATCATACATTGCACGCAAATTGCAATTGTTAACTTTGACATCATTGTCAGATGGTTCAGAAGAAACGTTTATTTTACTCAATCGGACAACAGCTCCAGTGGAAATCGGGTTTTTCAAGCTACATCGGTCCCCGAACCTCTCAGGAGTTATAAGAGTTAAATGAAGAGTGCACAGTCCATCAGTGGTATTGTGTGTGGGTTTTGAATTTTTCGGTTTCCCGACAGTACAATACAACGTTATGGGTACAAAAGAGGAGAAGAATGAATGGAAACAGATGTAAAAGAAACACTTGAACTTTAGAGGTAGTGTAGATTGTTTGATCACCTGTCACATTTGCATCTTGCTGTGTAGCGGATACGCTCATGGAACAAAACACACACTAGGGACGTAGTTGGTACCAAACACCGAGAAGGCCATTTTTCCGCCGAATTTGAAAATAATCTCCTTTCGACTGCACCCAAACTCGTATATAAGTCGGCGTTCTCGTTCACTATTCACCGGAATCCTCAAATCGTATTCATGCGCCTTCTCTTCGTCTTCGTCATCGTCCTCGTCGCATTGGCTGCCATCGCCACGGCACAGCAAGGTAATGGAAAATAAGGAGTAGAAGGAGATAGATTTGCATTGTGGCCATTGTGGTCTAATGCACTTTTGGCCTGAGTCTGATTGCACGTTGGCCTTTGTCTGGTCTAGATTTCCATAATGACACTAATCAGAAAAGTTCCTACTATTCCTTCTTTATTCGCCCAAGAAGTTCTAATTTATCGATCGTCAACACTATGGTTACCTTCCTAGTTTTGCCTCACTATCATTAAAGGGTCCCTGCCACGATGGTTTGGAGTGGCCAATCTGAGCATGAGAATGGGTTCGGACCGATTGTGGATGACGCAAAAACATAGCGAAAAGTTCAGAAAAAAATTTCTGAAGCTTTAAATTCAATTCGAATATCGGAAATTTGAACCCCTGAATTTCAGGGAACCGACACAATTGTGTTTCCCAGGAACAAATCCGTACACAATTGTGTCGTCCGCGAAATAGTTGTACACTTTTGTGTTACGGTCGCAGGCGAACGAGTACACAATTGTGTCATTTCCCTGAAATTCAGGAACCGTGCAAAATTCAAACGATATTTTCAAAACAGTCTTCGTGGCAGGGACCCTTTAAGTTAGAATTGTTTAAAGATATGATCCCCCGCTCAGAATTCTCCACATTTCAGGAAAAACCACTATCAAAAGTCGTCTTCCGTTGGTCGGTGGGCTGGTCGGTTCGCTTGGACGATGAAGATCGATGAATTCCCCACCGCTCAACATTTGTTTCCCGTCTCATGAAGCACTGTACCCGCATAATCGAATGTACAGTGACCCCCTTTCGCATCTCGATAATTGGAATATCCATTAAATTCTCCCACCCTCCTTCTGCCGGATGACAGTTTCGTCGTCCTTCATGACGTGAAAAATCGATAAATCTGTACTCGCCAATGGAGACTTCTCCTCGTAGCACACAATGGCCTTGATATTGCCGAGTACTCTACCATCTGTCGTGGATCCGAAGATTCATGAGAGAATGTAGAGTGGGTGAATTACTAAATGGTTTGGGATGCTTGAGACTATCAAGCGATACTGCTATCATATTCGGTGCCTGTGTTTAAGAAGCCTAGTGGCCATTGATACCGCCTTGTCCATTACGTGAGTCGACGCAACATGGAACCACGTCGATCTGAAATCATCCCCGAGCAATCAGCCATTCCGACTTTGTTTCGAAGCTCGTCCGCTCAGAGCGTTATCAAATGACGTTCGATATTTGCAAGTTTTCAATTCGCTGTCAGATAATGAAGGAATAAGGTTCGTTTATTCCACTCATTCGGACAACAGTTAGACAGGAATTATAAAACAGATTTCGGTTGCGGAAACTTTAGTACGGGATAGAGGGTTTCTCGTCAATACTACGGGGATCAGCGACCCTGAATATGACGTAGAAGCCTCTGACTCCTTCTCTGTTTGCGGGTCTCCAGTGCACGGTCATGTGTGAAGTAGACGAACGGTAGACCCGCGCCTCGGTTGACCAGCCGGTTAGGCTGCAAGGTGGCATTGCTTTGGATTCCTTAGTCAGGCCCACGGTCGGACGGACGGACGGACGGACAGACATTTCAATAAGGATGAATGAAACCTACTTGGCTATGACTTGGTGGCCCATCGAATCGTCTTCGAGTATCAGAGAATCGCAGCATTTGTTGGCTTCGAGGAAGACGAGCTGAATGTAGAGGGTTGAACTGGTCTCAGTTGTATCAGGACCTCGATTTCAACAACCATCCCAGGTGGCGCATCGAGGAAGTAATCACACAGCACATTTGCGCTCGAAGGAAACCCAGGGGAATAGAGCTGAAGATTTTTTTCTAAAATGTGAAACAACTTACATGGTCCCCACTCTTGTATTCCCGGTCCGGGCACTCATTCGAAATCTGCCGGTCAATCACAGCTGAATAGTTCAACTTTATTAAATTGGAAATTTATGAGCACTCACGCTTTTTGGTGCAAGCAAACGGTGCCACCGTCTTATCGCAATCGATGTTCTCCCACTTACCAAGAGCTACTTTCATCATACCACAGTTGCCGTCCAATGCATTTGGGAATCCTGAGATATTTCGTTTTCAAACCATACCTGAAAGTTGCCTAACCGTGTTCGTAGTTCGAATAGTCGATTGAGCTCCCGTCTGTCCAAGCAAAGCCGCCGAATCCATTGAAGAGACCAATGTGGAGTCCGTCCTTGAATCCATGCGCAAGCGCACTGCGTCGGATGTAGTCGTTCATCTGCAGTTTTGAGAAAACTCTTTAAAAAAGCAAAACTGTTTAAAAATGTAGTTTAAAATTATCGATACACCTCGATAAAGATACTCCATTCTTACTTGCTGCGTATGAATAACCGCAAGATGGCTGCCGTGGGAACGACAGTAAGCCTCAGCGCCCGTCCAGTTCAATGGCATGGAAATGACCTAAATACTTAGGATGATGGAAGCTTGATGCCATGAGCTGGAATATTTATGACTGACAAGTGTATCCGCCAAACATGATTTGATTTCCTCACCCTCAAACATGTCGCATTGCCTCCGTTGAAGATGGGAACGTTTTCGAAATTGCCACTGAAGGGATCTCGAAAAGAACGAATTTATTTGATTGTAATCAAGTTCGATTTACGAAACTTTATGTATATATTAATAGGCAGCAGGTTTTTAAACAGAAATAACGCACCAATGTACGCAGGCTCGAAGCAATAGTTTTTCGAAGACGATGTTCCCATCGGGAAAAACATCTTGTTGTAGAGTGCCAGAATAAAGTAATTTTGATTTGCTGTGCATGTCGATGGTACAGCTTAAAAACAACTTATTCTGACAGTTAGCGAACCTCTCGTAATTTTCTCTGGCCAGAAAAAGAGCGTTTGAAGCGTTTCGAACAGACATTGAGCTTACATGTATACCAACGGTCGAAGTACGTCAGCGGAGCACCGCTAAGCCATGTATAATTTAGATTAGAGATGTTACATGTGAGTCCTTAATTTTTTGCAACATAATCATGGTAGCATAATTCCACAACATCTACCAGTTGGAAGATTGTAATCGGCGTAGTTTGCGATGGGCACGTATTGGTAGAATTTATCAATGTCCTGAAATTTACTTTTAAAGAAGGTCTGGCAGCAACTGTTTGGCACGGTGCCTGTCTTAATGAGAGTCTGTTCGCACCTATATCGAGGTATACTTCAACAATAAGAGTGCTGGAGGTGGAGATGAAAAATGACGTATTTTATATTGCCAGGTTAGGTTGCCAAATTTTGCATCTCTATGACCGGTTGGCGCGGAACTTGACAGTTCAAATTGGAATGACTCCTATGTTCCGTCGTCATTAATCTACAAAGACGCTACCTCTTCCAGCTCGAAGGTCGGTGGGTAGGCATCCTCTTCGGCGCACAGCGCTCTAAGCGCTGCTTGGCAGTCAACGTCGGCATGCGTGCAGGTTCCCACGAACTTTATGCACTTCCCGCGCCAGAAAACTTCCGATCCTGGCATGGAACATGCCGTTGACACTGAAAATACGAAATAGCCTGTTGTCATAATCTCATTACAGCATGTACGAAGTTTAGATTTTAGAATATCTATCGAATCGTTCAGCGAGTCGAAATGTTACTACGTTGTATCGCGGATTAACTCTAAGACTACGAGCTATCCGAGTAAGTTCAGGGCTAAATTTTCTACCTTCAAACAAGGCAAAGATGACGAGTAAGGAAAGCATGCCGCGTGAGGTGGAATCACTGCGTTGCGCTGCTTGTCAAACCCATCACACCACCAAGATAAGCCCCGTCGTTTCGGGAAGCTTTGACAGCTCGAATCATGTCCGGCGTAAATCGAGCAGACCTTGTTGACGATCAAATACGAATGGGATGGCATAACGGAACAGCAGAATGATTGCTGGACTCTGCAAGTGTTGCTCAAATTATACTCGAATGTGTTTTCATTATCAGATGGGCCACCGATGTACACCTTTCTCCTGCAAGGTTTTCAAGGTCAATCATTAATGTCTTCGGCTTTATGGAGGAGTCGGTTGGCGAGTGATTATGGCATGCCCAATATGATAACGGCATCTCCTCATCGCTTGCCGTTTAATGGCTCAACCAGCGGGTTGCAATGCTGCAGTTACACTTGGGAATGATTGTTCTATAATCTATACGGCATATTTCCGCCAACTTTTGAAATGATATCCACTCTGATTTGAAGTTGTTTCACCTAACGCGTCGAACTCTGCAACTGGAAGGTCTTGATATTGAGTGTTTGCTTTTCTCATAATTTCGATTGTCCGGCTCACTTTAACCTGATTACGTCTCAAGTCGGTTTTTACGAACAAATTGTGGATCAGTTTCGTTTATGCGGCTGATTCCCCGCAGGGCTCTGAAGTGCTGTTTGGATGAAGCCATAAAATGGGTCGTAAATGCCTTGGGCATCGGCGTTGAGTCGTTTAACGAGCGGTTTCAACCTCTGAAGTATGATAACGGATTCTCGATTCCGATTGATATTTTATGGTGGGAAGCGCTTCATTCCTGCAGTCACACTCTGCAATGATCGTCTTATTCCTTCTCTTCACGCTATTTGATGGTAAGGTGTTCAAAAGAGAGATAACGTAAAAGGAGAGACGCAGGCTGCTCTCGAAACCTGCGTATCTCCGTTCACGATATCTCTCGCCTTGTGTGAGATTCCTAGTATGCGGCTTATATCAAATACAGCCTAATGTAAGCAATGAAATCAAACAAAACGTCCGTCATGCGCATTTGGTCATCAAAATTTTCGAATCCCTAAAATGCAATAATATGAAAATGCTTCATTTTAGTTGCTTCGGCTTGCTCCACACCTGGCTCCGAAGTGCTATTTCGTGGACAGTGCTTTAAAGCCGCCAGTCAATACCCTCTGACTCTAGCGGGATACAACGCTATACAGAAAGAATGTGCGGAAGATGAAGCATTTCCTCCGATTTTCGAGAAGGAGACAGTAGGTGAAATTGTATGTTCCCTCCAAATTATAGCAGGACATTGCGCAATTCATGAGCACCGTACCAGGAGGATACCATTATGCTCAACTGACTGGGCTCACCTGCAACCTTACGACAGGAAAATACACCTGGCGTCACGGTGCTCCACTAACATACTTCAATCGATTCGGACACTGTACGTATGAAGTTACTCTTCTTAAAAACATTGACAAATATATTTCGAAATTTTTGTGAGTGCCCATTTTCCGTGAAATTCACCGGGATTTCTGGTGCGAATAGCAACAAAATCCACCACCGCGCGTTTTTCAAAAGATCAGCTAATTTTAATTTGACTATTCACATAAATAACATATGTATTTTAAAATATCAGCATATCCAAATCCATGCACGGCGAGCTATTCTAATTTCTACATGGAGAATGACGGATCGGTCTTCTATGCGGAATTCTACCCTACATATTCAACCCACAACTTTTGCCAGGAGCCTGCGTTTATCGGTGAGTCTTGTATTTGCTCATATACTAAACATCTCTTGTTAGACCCTTATTGTGGTAACTTCGAACCCGTTTCCGTCAACAACGGAAATAATAGCCGTGCATCAAGGTGAGTCACTTAAAAACTTATGGTGACTGCATTTTTTGCAGATCTTTAACAAACCAAAGAACTGGACAGATGCCCAAGCCTTTTGCAAGGCCCGCGGTAGCAACCTTGCGGTAATCCATACAAAGCCGGTTAGTAGTTGTAATCTCGGGCTTTTTGCCGGATTTCGAAGGAATTGGGCGAGAAACGGCGTTATTAGAACAACATGTTACTTTGTCTGTTCTGTTTCATGCGTAATGCGAATAGCTGAACCATCATTGTGTTCATTGGCATTGGTTTTTCCATCTCATTCGCTCCATAACTACAGTTTAACTTAATAATCGCTCATAATCAGGTGAACAACTACATCCGCCGCTCGGCTATTGGTCTCGGACTGAGGGACGGGCTTATAATTGGTTTGTCCAATGGATTCGGCGGCTTCGAGTGGGTCGACGGATCTCCACTGGATTACACCAACTACGAGCATGGTATGGCAGGCATTGCAAATAGATTATATACTAGAAAATTGATACAAACATTCAATCAAAGAATGCAAATTTTTGAATCATTCAAAGGATCGCATTCAAGCTGACGAGGAGTCTTTGCGGCGGTTTCTGCTAAAGAAAACATCCATTGTCTTCCGACTTACATTGTGTCCCAAAATCTCTATCAACAATCAATTACAGGATATCCTAACCCGGTGTTCGGCAACTGCATCATGATGAGTACAGCCTTGGGGCGGTGGGTCAATGCTGACTGCAGTCTCGCGGCACCCTTCGCTTGCACCAAAGCACGTGTGTTCAAATGCATCTTGTGATTAGGACAATAAATATAAGTTTAGCTCTGATTGACACGCAAGTCTCGAAAACATGCCAAGATACCGAATACAAGAGTGGTGATCACGTAGGTTGAAGTTTTTTAGGCATTTTTGTGCAAAATCACAAAGTAATTTTGGTCACTGATCCACAGTACCTAAATTTGCTCTAGATTTATTCGCCCGGATTTCCTGAAACGGCCGATGTTTTCTGCGACTATTTCATCGAGGCACCCACCGAAAAAGTTGTCGAGTTGGAGGTATGCTTGATGGTGTGATTCGCATTTACTGTTTTAGATCGTGTTCCTCGAAGCCAACAAGTGTTGTGATTCGCTAATCCTCGAGGACAACACCTTTGGAGGAAAAATCATTGCAAAGTCGGTTTCCGTGTAATATCTTAAATATCGACCGCTTTCAGTCTGACCGGGTATTCGACGGAAGGCAAGGTCTACCGCTCCTCCACTCCCTACATGTTCGTCAAATGGCGCCCAACAAATGCAGAGGGAGTGCGTGGATTCCACGCCATTTTCAGAATCGTGTAATACCTCGGAACCCGATGATTCGTTTCTGTAACCAAAGCATTCACTCTCAATCTCTGCAAGTAGAGTTATCGATAAATGTTTTTTGTGTTATTGTTGCTCACATAAAAGGGAGATGTTTTAAAACGTTGTTCAAGTCTCAAGATGCCAAGTTTTGGTATTCACCTACATTTTAACTGCTTGAAAACTGAATTGTAGTATTTTTGCGAACCTTAATATTCAAATGAGTTTTTATTCACCACGCAAATCGCGTTTCTGTTAAGAAATGATGACGAAATTCGAGCCTGACCCTCACACACCTTCCTGGTGAGCATTCGACTTTATGGACGAGTCGTTAAGTGAGTGCTTTCGGCACATTATGATAGCGGTATCTCGAGTGAAGAACGTAGCTGCTTTCTTCCCGACTCGCTCACAAAGGCAACGGGATGATCGTCTTCTTCGTCTCGTTTCTGCTTATCGATGGTAACATTTACAACTGTTTGAAGTATTCCCGGATTCTGCAATGCTTTAAAAAACGGAAAATCATAAATAGTAAAACGGAAAATAATTTTCTGCTTTAGTTGCTGCGGCCTGCTCCACGCCGGGCTATGATGTTCTCTATCGCGGACAGTGCTTCAAACCTGCGAACATTAACACTCTCATGCATGACTCTAACATCGCTCTTCGAAAGGAGTGTGCAGAAGACGAAGCTTTCCCTCCGATTTTCGAAATGGAGACGGTAGATGTTTTTACAATATTTGTTCAAATGTTTTCAGGACTTGGCACTATTCAACCGAACTGCATCATCACTTACCAATGTTCACTTGTGGATACTCTGTGGGCTCACCTGCGATCTATCCAACGGAAAGTATACCTGGCTCAACGGGGCTCCGCTTACATACTTCAATCACTTCAACGGAGGTTCAAAAACTTAGCCAACTAACGCAATGGTCAAAATTGAGCACATCCTTCCTCCTGCACAATGGAACAAACTTATTTTATGTTTTCATCGGAGAACCTCCTCTTCGACTTCACATATATCACTTATACCAATCAAAACTTTTGCCAGAAGCCAGCTTTTGTAGGTGAGTGTGTTTTAACGTCAGTGCCCGCTGGGTTATAATGGTTCACACTTTAGATAGCCAATAAGGCTTCGAATATCTTCTTCTGCTTACGCAAGCTGTTAAAAATTGACACCATAGTGGACTAGGGGTATTCTTGGCAAATCAAACTTTCAGACCCATACTGTGGAAACTTCGACAAGTTTGCCCTCCATGCTTACAGTAGTACATGCGTAAAGGTTTGAGTTGTCAACTTCTCACTTCCAATAAGCGTTCTCGCAGTTTTCCACCAAGCCAATGAACTGGAATGACGCTCAAGCATATTGCAAGGCTCGAGGAAGCCATCTCGCTGGGATCCATTCAAAACAGGTTTAGAGATTCTATTAGTCCCCATTTAAAGATGGAATCAGGTGAACGACTACATTCGTCGATCGGCTGTTGCTGTCGGACTGAAAGATGGTGTCTTCATTGGGTTGAGCAGTGGATTCGGAAGCTTTGGATGGGTCGACGGCTCTCCGATGGATTACACCAACTTCGAAAATGGTAATTAATGTTTAAAAAGTATAAATTTATCTTTTAAAGGGTACCCGAACGCGCTCTCCGGCAACTGCGGCATGATGAGTGTGGCACTCGGACAGTGGGTCAATGTCGATTGCAATATCGTATCTCCCTTTGCCTGCACCAAGCCACGTCAGTTTATTTCTGCTATGATATGATGCACACAATTTCAGCTCTGATTGAAAGGCAAATTCCTAATTCCTGTGCGGATCGAAAATATGAGAGCGGTGACCATGTGTGTTATAAATTTCTATAAATATCAACCGATGTTAAGAAATGAAAACATAACCAAAATGCTGTTTACAGCTATATTCGCCCGGATTCCCCGAAAGCGCTAATGTTCTATGCGACTATTTCCTTCAAGCGCCGGCCGGAAAAATTGTTGAATTGGAGGTAGCTTTAAAATGAGAGTAAATCCAATTTCATCACTTTCAGATTGTATTCCTCGAAGCAAATAGGTGCTGTGATGCTTTGATCCTCGAGGACAATACTATCGGAGGAAATCTCATTGCGAAGTCGGTTTCCGTTGATTTTTTTAGCCATCTTAACATTCTGAATTTCATTCACCGCTCAACCGGCTAGCCTGACATCTAAAGCGATAATGATGTAGTCTGAAACGTGCATTTCTTTCGTTTTACAAGCCATCTAGCGTTCTAGTGGATTTAACAAATGCCTTCTAGCCAATCGTGTTTGTCAAAATTCAGCCATCTTTGACTTCAACTATGGAACTTATAATTTTATTTTAATTTGCAGCCTGACCGGCTATTCGACGGAACACAAAGTCTACCGCTCATCGACGCCGTTGATGTGGGTGCACTGGCGCCCAGCGAATGGAGAAGGAATCCGAGGGTTCCATGCCATATTCAGAGTCGCTGATCCCTGAAGTATCTGTTCCCTTACTATTAACAAATCGTAACGTCTGTCAGTGTTGTTTAAACGCCGCTTACTTTAAACCATCAGTTTGTGTTGTTTTTTCATCGATAAATGGAAGTGAGCGTCAGCGTGGCATGATTTACTGAACAAGTAATCATTAGATGCCTAGATTGAAGGATGAGTGCTTGCAGTTATTGCAATGCAACGATCTGATCTCTGATAACGATATGCAATGGTCGAAAAAACCCGGACAATAGTCGAACCACCCGCGGGTCCATATTAATGTGATGCTCGTTAATTGCTCTTCACGATGTTGATGGTCCACTGCCATCATCGAACATGTGGTATTTATTGTAGAGAACCCGGAGTCTTGGCCCAATGGCCCCAACTATTCGGCGGACCGGAATTTTGCTGTTACTCCTCCTCTAAGAAACGAAAAGAATCGTACGTCTTACAGATAGTATTCCTCGAAGCCAACAAGTGCTGCGATGCTCTGATTCTCCAGGACAACACCTTTGGAGGAAAAATCGTAGAAAAGTCGATAGTATCGGCGTTCCAAGTTTGCCTAAATTAACATTCGGCTCGGAACTGATTGAACAATAGTCATTTTTAACACAATTTCGAGCCCTTTCAGCCTGACCGGCTATTCAACGGAAAGCAAGGTGTACCGCTCATCGACACTGTACATTAGTGTTGGCAGATTTCATCAATGTCTCATTCTAATCATTGCATCGGTCTCTGTCTGCAATGATTGCAGACAAAATGAATGATGCATTCAATCTCGAGA
>JACMIG010000421.1:0-32732 GCA_014805385.1 Levipalatum texanum
AAAAAAAAGTGCACCCTATCTGGTGCAGAATTTCACGCCGAGTCGAACGGTGCAACTCCGAGCTCGTGAAAGTGCTTCTATCGCGAGTTATACAATTTGGCGACTTCTAGGCCATCTAGAAGTTATCAAATCCATTTGTTCACGTATGAACCAACTGTACGATAAGTGCCGGAAAACGATCGGAAAAAAATGTATATTTCTTGAATCCTACCGATAAAAGAAGGCGAGGGCTTCAACAATGCTTTTCCATTCAGCCGTCGAGAATGGATTCAATCCATAGGAGAGCAGTGAATAGAAATCGGTGTATTGTCCGAACACGGGTTGTCAATTTTTGACTTCGCACGCAACAATTCCACCCCCTATTTCTGCGCGAATTGTGAGGGTGTTTGGGTGTGAAATTTTTCAGGATCAACTTATTGTATCGTAATAATCACGTAAGCAAAAGGGCACCTTTTGATTCCTTGTGGAAGCGCTGATACCAAACAGTTCATCCGCTAACCACAGTATTAACCGTGACAACCCGTGCAATTCGGAAAATATGCCGGCGCGGTTTTGCTTTTGTGTAGCCAATTTACAATTGATGTCAATCAAAGTGTGGTATAAATGTACCCTCTATTTAATCTCGCGTCTGAAACGACCAGTCGTTTCATTCACTCGCGTCGCTCGTATCCTCTCATCTCCCCTCATCAAGGTATCATCCTTTTCCTCCCCTTCTCAGGTCCTGTTAATCCATGCAGGGAATCCAGGGATGCCTCCCTTTCTCCTCCTGCTTCTGTTAGGCATGGGAGGAGCGAATGCTTTAAAACAGTGTCCACCAGGCTCAGAAGCCTATTTTCGTAAAGGAAATGCAACGCAGGAGGGCGAGTGCACGAAAAATCGCATGGTTTTCGCGGGAGAAATCGATGGCGGCCGCCAGTCTTGCTGTGTGCGTCCTCTCTCCATATTTCAATGCAACAACGAAGCCATCATAACCAAGAGTGCAAACCTAAACTTTCCGGGTTTTGCGTTTTTTTTTATAAATCCATCTTGTGGGTAAACAGGTTGCGAGAGAATGTTGTTATGATTCTACTCTCTCCAGGCAGAACTTCCGAACACTACGACTGCTCCAGAAACAAGCACCAATTCACGCACGACTCCGCTTGTCTTCACTTCCACTGCTTCGTCGCCGGAGACGGATTCGAAGATAACCATTGTTCGTTTCCGCACTCTACATACACTACCGTATTCTGAAATAAAAACTTTTATTTATAAAAGTTTTTATTTAATGACATATTTTTGTTGTTCTATTTTTAAATTCCAGTAATATTATTTTCTTACTTTTTTTATATTTAATTATTTTAAAAAGCCAAAAAACATTTTATTTTAAAGGAAATTTATAAAATATTATATTTATCTTTTAAAAAATAATTTCGCAGCTGCTTCCGGTGTGCGGGGGCGTCGTCGCGCTGGCAGCTCTCATTACACTCATTGCCTGCCTCATAAAAAGACGCGCGGACCGACTTCATGCCCTCGACGTCGAGAGGTATACTGTAGGAAGGGTCGGGTTGAACGGTAGAGCACACTGTTGACCGGATGTATACTGTAGGTTGGATAGTACGGTAGGTCACGCTATTGACCGGATGTATACTATAGACCGGGTAGTACGGTAGGGCACACTACTGACCAGCGGCTTACCAATTCGAGATCGTGAACAGTCGAATAACGTAGAAATCGTTTGATTTAGAGATTTCGTACAAATATTGCTTCCTGAGCTCCGAACTTGGCTGTAGGTTAATGAAAAGCGGATGAAGAAATACATCTCTATACAAAATATAATAAAAATATTTTTACTTATTTAATTACAGGAGGTTTTCGGAGAGCGGAGCTGCGTACGCTGGACTTATGGAACGCGAGCCGAGGCCGAAATGAATATTTCATCGCTGCTTGCAGATGAAACAACCAAAGCAGCAGAAAATTAAAGATAAAACACCGTTGCTATTATGCTGAAGAGTGGTTCTTGATCGCGAACTAATCGTATCTCCGGCTTTACCTCCTTCTCCTTCGCTCTCTCTCTCTCTGTCGAAGGACTGAATGGTACTAATTAATGACTATGCTGTTGACCGCACAGCCTGCAGTGTTCGTCCCTTTAAAGGAGCCGACCCACCCTAAACTTTTATATTTTATTCGGATTGAGCGTGAAAAATGGTGCAAGGAGATACCAAACATTTAATTTTACGATTTTTCTATGAATTGTTATGATTTTTCAAAGGTACGGATTACGGTATGTTTTAGTGTGAATTTGTAGTTTGTACTTTGGCTACAAATGCCGATAACAGTCGTATGATCTACGAAAGTCGTTTGTTTAGTCTTTGCATGGATGGGGAACTTCTTTCCCCACAATATGCTGTGAACATTGACTTGGAATCGAAGATCATACGGCTGTTATCGACATTTGTAGCCAAAGTACAAACTACAAATTCACCTTAAAACATACCGTATTCCGTACCTTTGAAAAATCATAACAATTCATAGAAAAATCGTTAAATTAAATGTTTGGTATCTCCTTGCAGCATTTTTCACGCTCTATCCGAATAAAATATAAAATTTTAGGGTGGGTAGGCTCCTTTAAAGAAGGCGTAGGAGCAAAGTTCTGTGTCCGTATAACAGCTGTGGAAATTGTAGACAAAATGCACTAAAACGCAGACACACACACAGAAAAAAAATCTGCCAATTTGCCTCATTCAGATTCAATCTGCCTTATTTGGCAGATAAATCTGCCAATATTGGCAGATTGATCTGAATGAGGCAAATCCACTGATTAATCTGCCATTATTGGCAGATCATTGGCAGATTTTTTTCTGTGTACATGACAAAGTACACGTATTTGCCCCAGCTGTTTTACGGATACGGAACCTTGCTCCTACTCCTTCTTTAAAAATGCGCATACCGGACAATATTTCTTCGCTTACGGGTTCTCGATAATATTATTATGGACTTGCTTGGGCAACAGATATAGTCACCGAGAACATTGTATCGTATTTCACGTGAGCTCGGCTATTGTCTCCATCTTCAGCAATTCTGAACGTGGCAATGATGCATGCCAAAGCAATTCTTGCTTATTGATTGGCTAGAATTACCACTACACTCCTATACCTCTTGCTCAGTTCGGTTAGAATCTACATAGATACAAGTAGGATCAACCGGCTTGCACATTTCCTTTTCAATCCGGAGATAGACTATGGAGATGACCACGGAACGGGATATTAGATTTGTTTGAATATAGGGCAAGAGAGGAGCTCAAGCATTTGATTCCCAATGAGATAAACGCAATGTTATCGGGAAAAGCCTGGGGAAGATTTGATTGCACCGAACTTGTTATTTGAAGCCTCGTTTTATCCCTTGTTGCAGAGTGGCAATTCGTTCTCAAAGGGGATGGCAGAGAAGAGAAGTTATTGTACAGCACCACAGAACTTCGAATTTCTCAGTCCGCTAGCAAAAATTCCGCTTCCCATATCTCAGCGCTAATATGGAATCTATGGCTAATTTTTGGCATACTTCGGTTGGAACTCAGGATCAACTAGCATGCGAAATTTCAGGCCTCCATTACTTTGCTCCGATTCCAGATGCATCGGCCTCCAATCTGTTTATCAAACACTCTTCGTACACACACAATCAGCTGGATGGAAGAGGCGTCGAAAAGTCGCCTGCCCCAAGTGACCGAAAGCTTGATTCGCACAGCAAATATTGCACCTCCAGTTGAGGGGGTGGAGTGGACCCGGTCGAGAGCTGGTATTGCCTCCAGAACCGACTGGGACTTCGCGGATCGTGCACCATAACCCACCATAGTCTTCGGTAATACAGGTCTCGATTTACCGCAGTTGTGCCTCCAATTTGGTTCTAAATAAAACCAGTTTCATAGCTGAACAGGAAATAAAGATAGGGTGATCAAGCGCAGCATTAAAGGGGCATTCTTTTTCGTTTTGGTGCCCGACAGGCCGAACTTGTGGACGATCCCTTGTCCACTTTCCTATACTCGATTAAATTACAATTTAAACGATAGTATTGTTTTAATGTTTCCCATTTAGCAAAGAGACACCTCTTCCCTCCTCCTCCTCCACCTCTGTTTCTCCCCCGGAAGGTATGACTCGGTATGAAGGTCATGTTTATTCTAAATCCCCCGCGGTAGTTGATAAAAGGGAGCCGACCCCTCGAATATCCTCCTCTCTCTCTCGAGGCAATTTCGGGATCCTTCGATCTCCCGGACCAATTTGCCGCACGATATGAGGTTGTTTTATTGCCAGCCTCGGATCTCTCTTGACTCGTCTCTTTTCGGTGCACAGTTATTCGTCTAATCGGGTAAGAAGGGAGACATCTCGATCTTATTTCTACGATTGTCTAGGGTACTCATTGTCGAAAACCCAATAATCTCATCGCCCTGCGAGCTCTCTCCACTGTCTCTCGTTTCTCTAACCGCCAGAAAACGAGAGAACAGTGGAGAGAGATCGCAGGGCGATGAGCGTACGGTCCGGAACGTCTATTCCGCCGACAATATGTACTAATGATCACGGATGTTATTGGTGTGTTATGTGGAATTTAGATAGGCCCAGCTTACCCCGCCTTTCGAAACCTTTGTGGTTCCTTACAATAATGCATTTACATATACCAAAATGGTGTTTCTCATCATGAATGTCTTATTGTCGTTGAGTATTAGACCTCCTTGACCCGATCCTTTCGAATGGCCGCCGTACGAATTGTGGCTTGGTCAATGACGGCGGGTGCTTGCGGTTATTCCAACGTTATCAGCCGTATAGAATTCCGATTGGGGATCGGAAGGTCCCCTCGGAAGGCCGCGTCATGGTCACAAATTCTTTGTTTCTCTGTTCCCTCTCTCTCTCTTCCCCTTGAGTAGTCATCGAGAGCCCATCGGGTCTTTTCTGATTTACAGCTTGTTGCGTCGCAAACGCGCCGGGTTTGACCACGATATCGTCCAGGCCCCCTTGTTCAAGTCTAGGGTCCGAAATGATTATTGTCGAGCACCAGTCGGCCTTCTAGCTCCCAACCTCCCTCTCATACCTTGTGGCTGTCATGAGAGATAACGAATAATAGAGAGAGAACAGACTGTCAGGGAAGGTTTTTTTGAATTCCCGCCATTTTGGGCTGTCAGGAAAATGTCGAAATGATCCTCGACTATTGTTTCTTATCGAATTCCACGGGGGGCCTCGAAGAGAATTTCGAACGTTGATGACAGCAATCCGTCTTATCATTCCTCTTTACGCATTATCAAGGTCACCAACTTCATTCGCCTTTTATCGAGCTGGTTGAGGATTTCGAGCAAAGTGTCGAGGATGACAGCAGAGCATTCTTATGGCGATGACAGTCCTCTAACATTGTTCCTTTTCTGAGAGCCTTTCAAACTCAACAATCACTGGAACTATAAATGTTCAACCGGGTTCTCGAGCACTTTCATATTTTGCGAATTCATTTAGTGCTTGATTTGCCCGAGTCTAAAAATGCAGAAGCAATGCTCACAATCAGCTGCCTTATTATGGGAGTGATTGGTCATGCTTGCCTTCAGGCATTATCCAGCCCCTAACTGACCGATGATCTGTCCTCTGTATGCAAATAATAGCCATCTCGCTTTCTGACAGTCGACTTCTAATCCCCCCATTCTATTTTGGTGTGGGCAGTTCGAGCAAATACTCAACGGGCTCTCACTCGATCTCCAGGCGAGACTTTTCGGGGGTGATAAGGATAAATCGAACTGGATTTAATCTTATATAGCTGATATATTTTATTGCCGAGAACCAAGACTTTCTCTCTCTTTAGAAAAGTGTTTCTCTTTACACTATGTGGCAATAGGTCCCGTTCCCTTGGCTCCGCCCCCCTAAGGAGAGGAGGGCCTAAGGGTTCCCTCCCCCCATCAGGGGAGTGAACGGTATCTGTGTGCACTATTTGACACGGCAGCCCCTCTCCCTCTTATCCCCGCTGGTTTAGGCTAGTTCATATTTAACGCGATGTAGTTATTGTGAAAGTTATTATGCTTGTTAGCATCTCGGTGATCTACCTACTAATTGTCTTCGACTAGTAGTAACTCCCGTGTTCAATGAAAAGAGAGAACAGTCAGACCGGAACTCTGTGAGCGCTTACAATTAGATCAAATCACTGGTTTTGCAACAAAAATATTGTCGGTGGTATTGAAGTTCTGGACTGTTTTCTCGTCCTGCGATTTCTCTCCACTGTTCTCTCGTTTCTTTAACCGCCAGACAACGAGAGATCTGTGGAGAGAGATCGCAGGGCGATGAGCGGCTTGTTTCTCCTCAAAATGCTCTGGCCAGTCCGAAGCTCAAATTCCGACTCTGTCAGAATTCCGATCATATCCAACGATTCCGTGACAATATGAGAATCTGGCCGAGACGCGCCTAGAGCTGTCAAAATTCCTCTAATTTGTGCCTATCTCCTTGTCTCCACAGGGTCTGCATTCTTCGTGACCCTCTAAACACACCCTTTTGTATACCTTTCGGGCGGGTACCGGGTCATTATGCGATCAGCCATGAGCGACGAGTTGCCGCCCTGCAGGGATACTGTACTCGAGGACCGCCCTCGTGAACTACCGTATCCAAACATGTACCACACCGCAGTGCCGCCCCGCGTACCCCAGTACGATGAGAGGATGGTGAGTCATACGGTATTTAGCGGGTTACGATATTGTCGAGAACCAATCTGTTCTTTCCATAGTAGATCATAGGCTTGCCCGATACGGTCTTTAGCAGCTACCGCAATCCTAGAGGATACAGTATCCCTGCAGGTCGCCCCGATGCAACGAAGAACTTCGGATGCCGACGTCGAATCGTATTTCCAGTGGCAGAATCAGCAGCAACTGCATCCACAGCATCCAATGTACCCCGGATATCAAGGTATTTTTTCCGAGCAATATACGCATAATAAGCGTTGCTCAATAAGCGATGCAGATAGGGGCGGTAGACTGATCCTAAAGACAGGGGGACCTTTTCAAAAAGACTCTCCGAATCTCTGCGCACGACGAGGTGTAGAAGCTGTTCCTTTGAGCGTTCCGGTCCGCCTGTTCTCTCTCCGCTGTTCTCTCGTTTCTCTAACCACCAGACAGGTTAGAAAAATAAGAGAACAGTGGATAAAAAAAATGGCGGACCGGAACAAGCAATGGAACAGCTTCGGCGACTACCACCTGCCCAACCTGATTATACAAATATGCCTTTATTTTATTAAATGTATATTTCAGATGCCCGCCACAACTTCCACCACCATATCTTCTACGCTGCTCCCCCTCAGAATCCCCAGCTCCCCTTCTCCGCTCCTCCGCCTCCTCCGCCTCCTCTTCCCTTCCCCCACGCCGAGATGAAGCACGAAGCTCCCAGTCCGCCTGCGTATCAGCCCTATTCCTACTACCGTAATCCCATGGATACTCCGTCTTTTCATCATCGACCAATGGCTAGTTCCACACCGGCCCTCTACTCTGGCCCATCGACTCCCGCCAGCTCTGTGGTGAGTTCACTATTGATTGTATTGATAGATTATTGATTTATCCATTAATTTCAGCCCGCGTGGCGAGGCGACTATTCCCCGGCGCCGTCATCGTCGTCCTATTCTTCGTCTGCAGATGATGCCTGTGCATCCGAGATCCTGTCGGGACTCCCGAAGGAGGAGAGGGATAAGGTACGGTAGCCCCCCATATAATAAGGAATGATAGGGCGCATTGTTGGATTCTTTCGAAAATAGGCGCGAAGCTTTCGCTGTTGCCTCTAACCTAAACGACAACGAGAGAAACGTAGTTTTTTTCAACGATGAAAGAACATGCCTCGAACCCGATATTAGATGCGGCCTCCTCTAAATAATACAGTTTGTTACTGTGTTTATCGCCTCTTGCTACTAATTCCATCAGTAGTCCCTACGCTTGCTCGGCTTCAATGTCAACCGGGTCATTGGCTCCCCTCGCCTGTCTCGCAAGGATCTATATTTGGGGGCATGATGGCAAGCACCGGAAACCGCCAAAACTTGCATGGTCTTTGTGTCGCCGTCCCCACTTTCCTCACCCTCCAGATAAGACGTTGTTACGATTTCGTTGTGCTGCTCTTTTGCTAATGGTTACACGCGCTCAAACATCGAGGTCTCGAGAGACCGCGACTAGAATAGAGAGGCTAGGATGCTAAAGACAGGGCGTTGCCCCGGCTTTATCTCCATACAATTAGAGCTTGGTCACGGATCACAAGAACGGAATTTGAATTTAGAAATTGGCGGGAACTTGAATCTTCAGGTCCTCCACCCGCCGTCTGCAGTGAATCCGGGCAAGGCGCGCCCCTCCAAGCGCCAGCCGGAACTACTGGAGAGGAGACGGAATTATGCCTGTGTTTATCAAGGTAGGTATGATCGTAAAGATGTGCGGCACAAACGCGCCGGGTTCCGGAAAGACAAGTTGATATCGATTGATTCTAATAATACATTTCAGGATGCTACAAGAGCTACACAAAGTCCTCGCACCTCAAAGCACACCTTCGCCTGCATACCGGTACGAAACATTTTTCTGTCTAGAATACCTTGGTGCTGGCCCAATAGCCTTGATATCTAGAAGACCGAGAACGTGAGACTGTTTCGCGCTTTTTGAAGTTTATCAAGTACTTTCCATTTGCTGTCACCCGATCCCCCGGCAATCAGAAGCTGATACAAGAAAAAGCGATTCCGCTTTTGAGCGGTGTGTCTTTGTGAAGGGAGACTCCTCGAGAGGGTGCCGGCAGGCAGTCTAGCCTGTCTCGCGTCTCTCCTATCTTTATACTCTCTCGCCTCCCTCTATCAGAACTCACCGGAAGTTTGCGAATGCTTCGCGGTAACCTGATATCCCTCGGGAGTCTCTTTATCCAATTACCGTAATCCCCGCCCTCCCCCGAACAGCAACAGTGGCCATTATACTGTAAACAGAGACAGAAGATCTAAGGACTATGCCGCCGAACGGGGGGGAGCGGCCCTCCACTCAAATATTATCCCTTATCCCCCCTCCCGGAGATAGGGTGATTGTGCGCGAAATGGGGGTCATGGCGCAGTGGTAGTGCGCGGGGAACACAAAGAATTTATAGGGTGGGTTCGAATCCGGGCAGAAGCAATGGTTTGTTGAAGGTGAACGCCCCTACTCTTGCAAGTGGCCCGAGTGCGATCAGCAGTTCATGAGGTGAGAAACATTCTTTACTTCTCTCATCTTCCTCTTCTCCTCCTCCTCTTCCTATCTGCATATTCTCCTCTTCACCTTTCCAATCTCCTCGTTCTTCTCTTCTTCCTCCTCCAGGACCTCCACCACCTCTCCTCCGTCTCTTCTCCACCTCCTATTATTCTCTCATATTTCCTCTCCTTTTCTCGGCGTCCTCCAGCTCCTCATTTCCTCCTCGCTCTCCTAGAAATTTCCTAAACTCCTATTCTTCTCTTCCTCCCCGTTCCATATTCTCTCCCAGTCTCTCTCCACTTCTTTCCAACATCCTCCCCTTCACCCCTCCTCTCCTCCTCCCTCTAACAGCCAATCCTTCATGACCTCTCTATTTGTCCTCGCCATGGCATGATGACCCGGATTAGCCACTGCCATTATAACAGTTACTGACAGATCCCCTCACTAGCGTTCAGTAGTACATCAGGTCAGATAGATAACTCACATCAACAATTATTGACAGATCCGACGAGCTGACCCGACACCTGCGGAAGCACGCCAATGCCAAGCCCTTCAAGTGCTCCATCTGCGCGCGCGCCTTCTCTCGCAGCGACCATCTACAGGTACTGTAGGGAGCCAAGTACGGTTGGGCACTGAGGGTACGGTAGGGCACGATAGATACCGTGGGGCGCACATGGCGCGGTGGGTCGCACTTTTTATAAATCCGCTCCCTTTCAGTCGCACTCGAAGCGCCACGAAGCCAGCGGTCGCCGCGAGCCCATTCGACGATATTCGGATTGAGCATAATAATAATTATATATTTATCACGATTCAGTGCAATTCAGTTCAAGTAATAAAGTGGGTCATCGACAATTGGCTTCTTCAATCAGTTCGCGCAGCTTCGCATCCGACGGTAGCTCCACAGCGATTTTCACCTGAATTTAGAGTGGTTCGATTGGCATAATATGTGCGACAGAAACGCGCCGGGTTTGGTGAGGGAGGCCAATAACAAGATGAATTCTAAATACCAACCTTCTTCAGTACGATCCACTCGAGCGTCTGTTTGATTTCGATCTCGAAATATCCGCTCGGCCGTGCCTCGTAGTCGTCAAGGCGAAGCTAAAAATAAATAAATCAATTGGCATGTTTCCAAATAATATTCTCCAACCTCGACGACGACGTCAACTCCGACGGCATCTCCGAGTTCCTTGATCTTCCTCGGCTCTCCCTTGGTTCGGGAAGAAGAGTGGAGAAACCGCGCTCGCTGCGACGCGGATTCTTCTTCTCCTTCTTTCTTCTTCTTCTTCTGGACGTTGTGGTAGATGTTGATCTAACAATAAGGTCAGTATTATGGCAGTTCCAAACCCTTCTAAATTCCCGAACTGTTCTATCTCAATTGAAAATAGTGTTCTCTCGGCGTCTGACTGCTGGAGAGAGATTCGCGCCTAGATGCGAAGTACTGAGAGCTTTGGAACGGGCATAATAGTACTGTCGGTGCCCGACAAAGATATCATTTTCAGATAGCGTGCGTCCCTTGATCAACTGGATCAATCCCCTGATTCATGGTATGCGGATGATCCAAAGTGAGCGCTGCTAATCTGTGCACAGACGCGAAAATTCGGGTGCACGAGGTGCACGACAATATTTTCGAAAGCCAACGCTCTTCACATTTTTATTTACCCTATCAAATACCGTATGCCAAATTGGAATGCCGCCAAGATGAACTATTTCCGCGCGGGACCCAACAACCCATGAATGAGCGACTCACGAGTGCATCGTCGACGTCCTCAAGGCGCAGCGTCAATTCGACGATCGCCAGGAAGCTGGGATGGAGGTTGGGGACGATCCACGCCGGCAGACCCTTCATGGGGGCATTCACGAAGAACTTGATGCCCGGGGCCGCCAGGATCAGCTTGGAATGGATCTGGAACATAATCGATATTTTGTTTTAAATTTAATAATTGATCTACTATTATTTCAAGACTCGATATTACACGTTTTTTCTGCATCTTAATCTCTTCTGAAGGGAAAAAATTATCTACGTAAAATTAAAAATAAAATATTGGCGACGGAAACCATATGGAATGAACGCTGGTCGCCCTCCTCGCTAAATGCAGTAACCCGCTCGCTGGAAGGCGGCACGATCCTTTCAACGCGCGATTCGAGAAATACCTATCACATGCTCAAGATGGCGGCGTGCGGCGTTTTTTTTTGTTTATTTAGCATGCCAACGACCGATCATACCATTTTACTGCGTTTAGTGAGGAGGGCGATCAGCGTTCATTTCGTATGGTTAATTCCCCTCGACAATAAAATACATTAAAATGGCCTACCGTCTCGCCGCTGGGGTCCACGATTTGGAAGTCGCTCACTTTATCATCCACATCGTAGGAGAGAGAGCGAAATTCGCTGAAACATGGTTTTTGAAATACACAATTGTGTATAGTCGTACACATTAGTGTTCCTGTTAGCACAATAGTGTCGATAACTCACTCCCTCTTGTAGGCGTATCGGAAGGGATCGTGCGCGAGGATGTCCTCCAGGTTGATCTCGAATCCCTTGGCTGTCGCGTAGTCGAACAGAGTTCGACTGGGGGCCTGGAAAATCGATTTATTGATTTTTGACCAGATGTTGTCGATTTATTGATTATCGATATTATCGATTTTTTTTTCGAACCTTGCATCCGGCGGCCCTGATCAGCGGGAGAATGTCCGCGTCGTAGAGATTGTCAAGGGCGGGATGAGTCTGAATCTCGATCGTGAATTTTCATTCGATAATAAGCATTAAAAACATCGAAAATGATAGAAATCAATAAATGAAAATCAATAAATCGATATTCGAACCTTCTGGAGGCGGCCAAGATCCTCCTCGCTGGCCGAGACTCCGATGAGCTCCCAGAGGCTGGGTGGCAGGATGGCGTACGGATCGAGTGGCTCCACGGCTGGACGGGGCACGGGTCGGGCGGCCTTCTTCGAAGCTAAATTATATCAATAAATAAAATAAGCAATTAAAATTAAGCTAATTCTACGATATTTGTGTCCATAATATTGCCAATTACGGACGCAACAATTCCGCTCAATCGGCCAAACTGGCCAAAAGGAATCGGTTTCTTTGGACCATACTGCAAGCGGTCTCAATTCCTCACGACTAGGTTGGCCGGTTGTGCGAAATTGTTGCGTGCATTCTCAAAAATGTTATAAACTCGTATAATAGTATTGTCCGCGGAAAACTATACGGAGTGTACGCTCATCATCCTACGATATCTCTCCACAGATCTCTCGTTGTCTGGCGGTTAGAGAAACGAGAGATCGCAGGGCGATGAGCGTACATTCCGTACGGATAATTCCGCCGACAATAGAACAGGGGGGAAAAAGACGAACCTCTCTTGACCGCGGGCATCTCTTGCAGGTGAAAGGAATGAATATGATCAGGCCAAAGCTTATCTTATAGCTTCTCGATAGAACTAGGACAGGCCTCGTCCCTCCTCCTCCTCCTTCATTCTCGCGACAGTGCGAAGTCTGTGCGAAGGTGCGAAAACGCGACTGTGCGAAGGGCTGTGCGAAGCGACTGTGCGAAAATGCTTGTCAATAAGACTTCGCACTGACAATGAGCTGCGAATCTTTCTTCACTGTCTGTCGACAGGTAATATCGGCGAACCAAACTCGTCTAAATTCGCGTTCCGTCCGTCCTCCCTCTCCATTGAAAATAGAGTTCTCGCATCGTCTGTCTGCTGGAGGCCATTTCGCATCTAGGTGTGAAGTGAAGACAAGTTTGGGTCACCGAAAATAAAACAAGTCAGAATCTGGATTTAAAAGAGGCTTGAACATTTAGTCCTTCATCGATTCCAGAAGGCCCCTCCTGAATTCTAAAGGGGCATGACAAAGTGACTCAGAAATCGTGCTCATGTTTACAATAGTCTTCGCCCACATCATCGAAGAATGCTAGTAATTCATCGTTGGTCCACTGTTGCGACACGCAGACATGCACATTCTCTGCTTAGTAGAGAACAAGGGGAAGAGGAGAAGGGGAGGAGAGGAAGAAGAGGGGATGATGAAAAGGAAGAAGAGAAGAAGAGGCGGAGGTGAAGAAGAAGGGAGGAACGAGGAGGAGCTTTCGGTCTCCTGGTCCTATCATCGTTGACAACATTCATGCCTCTATAGTAAGCGGTCCCTTCTTATCTCCGTCTCACACATCATCAGCTTCTCCCGAATTCTTTCGGAGGAATTCGTCGAAACTTTGTCCCCGGCAGAAAGGAGGCACCAAATAGAGAATTGAAATGTATTTAGGAAAACAGCAAAACACACGAATTCTGGTCGATAAGGAGCCGATAAGGGTCGAATGTCAACCGGGTCTCATTGAAAGCAGATAATACACACACCTCGCTTTATGGAGGTGGGTCAAGGAAGCGCCTTCCATTGTGAGGGCTAAATAATTTCGAACAATACGACGCGCCTTGGTGATTATCATCAGAGCAAGCGACATGGAGGGGTGTCATATGAACGATGTTTCGTTTTTGATACCCGACAGTTTCTAGGGACATGTTCGCTCGCCTGGCCCATTATTGGGCTCGCGCGGAATTTTGAAGGGCTAGTAGCGATTCTCTCGTTCACCAGGAATGTGTGGATGTTTATCTTGGGACTAGCATGATGAACGGACTCGAGTTCTCTACTGTGATGAATACGGTCGCTCGGCCAGCTCGTAAGGTCGTCAGGTTTCCTTGACGATTGCGTTCCAATCAGAAGCTTATTCGTTCTTTATCCCAGCCCGTAGAAAATTAACGAAAGTTGTCATTTGTATCTCATCAACGAATTTTTTTAAAAGAATTCGCAAACTTTTATCAGATCACAGTATGGCACAAGGCTTTCTTGAGATTCGGCATTCTGTTCTAACGGTCGACGGTAAACAAAGGCTACTTCGTGAATCTCCTCATCCGTGCCTTCATAACCTTCTTGGCATTCTTCTGTTCCACGTGTTCGGGATCGTGAGTCGTCATGTGCAACTGAAGGGATATTCATAATAATCGTGAATAATATTGTAAATGCGCTATATTTTCTGGTATAATGCAGATGAAATATTGCTCAACCAGTGTATTGTGGTCTTTCATCAGCTGGGTTTGTGATCTGCCGGAAAAGAAACCGATAGAAAGCGACGTAGCACACAAGCAGAGAGCGAGCACGTGACCAAATCGCCGTGCCCAGTCAAGAAAACATTTTGAGCTAAGGCAATTAAAATGAGTCTACCGTTTTTAACTACAACTGAACGTATGTATTTCCAAAGTGAACTCAACGAACATTGCAGTGGTCGCTGCGGGCGAAGGTGTCTTCACAGTAGTCACATTTGAAGGGCTTTTCAAACGTGTGCATTCTGCGTACATGTCGCTTCAATTCGTCCGACCTAAAATACTTATTTTCCTAACTCACAATCAGAACATGCAACACACCTTCCGAACTTCTTCGGACATCCATCGTATTCGCATATGAACGGCTTTTCTTCTGCAATGTTCGGTTACAAATTTGACTGTAGGCATGTTTACTTGTATGAGTGCGTTTGTGGTCTTTGAGGTGACTATTCTTGTTGTATGCCTTTGTGCAACCTGAAATGTTGCCTAGATGACGGTGCTTAAACGTTGACCGTATTTACAGGTAAATGTAATTACAAGTTTATGGTACATGTTAACGGTGCGTGTACAAGTTGCCTGGTTAACGGTACTTATTGGTTGGCACCACAGAACTTGTAAATCGTACCGCGGTCACGCTGTCGTTAGCGGTTCCTATCTGCGAACTAAACAATTGGAGCGCATCGAGTTCGCTTGGGGACGGTTTGTAGAGGCGTTCCCAAGCGAACATGAAGCGCTTCAATTTTTCAGTCCGCGAGTAGGAACCGCTAACGACAGTGTGAACGGGGTACGATTTACAAGTTCTGTGGCGCGAACCAATAGTAAGCTCTTCATACCTGGGTAGTCACAGGCGTGTTTCTTTTCCTTGTTCTTGTCGTTGGGGGCGCGTTTGCGTCCTATCTGCAGAGAAGAAAATGTCGTTTTGTTTAGTGATGTTATTATCGCCTTTGACGCTCCTCAGTGAACACGCCTTTCGTTTGTGCATCCTTACACGCTTTATTACGTATGCCGTCTACGAAATTAACGAGCCGAGCTCCCGCTCTGTCTTCTCAATCTCCGGTGCGACAACAGTGCTGTTTTATCGTCGAGTATGTTCCTCGATGTCTTTCTATTATCGGCGGAATTAACCACACGGAATGTACGCTCTCGCCCAACGATCTATCTCCACAGTTCTCTCGTTTCTAGAACCCCAGACAATTCAGAGAAACGAGAGAACTGTGGAGTGGGATCGTAGGGCGATGAGCGTACATTCCGTATGGTTAATTCCGCCGACAATAGTTCGTCTACGATGTTATCAAACCGTGGTCCCTTTCTACCTGTTTCCGCACACACTCCCACACCCCGCCCTCTACTCTCGACCAATCGCCATGCCGTCACTCTTTGATATGCTAACGGATATCGACGGTTACAGGAGGATGGTGGAATTCGTCACATCCTCCACGTTCCTTCGTCATCCTCGTAAATAAGCAAATAAGGATTGTACATGAGCAAGTGACCGCGAGCACAGAGAAGTATCATGCGCCCAATACCATAAGAGTTATTAACCCGAAATGCGAACGACATGATGTCACCCATGAAGTGTTACTCCTGAACGGCTTGGTATATGTTCGTCAGATCCAGCGTTCCAGTCTATTCGCATTCATACGATGCTAAATAAAAGTGATATACCGATGAAGAGCCCGAAACTACTCGTGATTTAGCAGATGCCTGTACCCAAGGGCTCACCATGCGAATTCGGTTGTGGCTTGTATCCGAGAGGACTCCGGGCGATCGATCGTCGATGGACGATTCGGAGAAGATCGAAAAGGCCGGTGAGGATGCCAGGGGAGTCTGCAGAGGATGGAGTTGTTTACAATTACCGACCTTCTGGACTCGGAACCATCCAGAAACGAGAACAAACTTACAGTTCTCAAATAGTTGTTTTCAAGCAAAACGCAAGAAAAGAAGATGCAGAATGCAAAATTTTTAGCTACACGCTACTTCGGCATTTGAGAAATAGGAACCATCAGATATGGTCAAAACTGACGTGGATTCGCGGATTCGGCATACGTGACGTTGGCGAAGTATGGTTGAAGTACTCCGGGGAGATCGGTGAAGTCTGGGACAGGATCGAGTACGGATTGAATTCTGGTCCGGCGAGGCTTCGGTAGTGCAGAAGACTAGTCGAAGGGCGGATGGAAGGCTGGTGGAAAGGTGGAAGTGGGTGAAGTTCCATCGTCGGCGGATACGGTGGAGGTGGGTAAAAAGGTAATGAAGGCTGCTGATGTGTTGGGTATGGTTGATGGTTGTTGTAGCAAGCTGCGTGTGACGAATCGTAGTGATCGATTGTTGCGAAATCGGTCTGATAGGGCGGATACTGTAGATGGGCCGGATATGGAGGAGGAGGATAGAAATGGGTTGGATGAGGAGGCAGATTCGGGAGCAGATGTGTAGCAGACCGGCCTGTAAACGTGAAACTAGTAGGAGTGACCATGGAAGTCGATAAGGCCGTCAAGGGCCAAGCCCAATTTTCTGGCGATCAATCGCCTGTTAGCTCTACGTTTGACCGACGTCATAAGCGCTGCTTACGAATCCATACATGCGCATCAGATGGCTGTTCAACTGATGCGAAAGTGAAACGCTGGGTGATTGGTTTTTCATTGCCCATTTGTTCATTTTATGATACAAACATCATGGGTACCCTATGAAGTTACATAAATATAAGCATTATTTGTCAAGTCATAGCTGGATGAGAACATGTCTAACATAGAGCGCATTGATGCAAAATTATCTAGAAATTTAGGGTACGTTTTTAAATTTGTATTGAAATGAGCGCCCTCGCAAGCCCCATTAAGCTTAGCCAGTCTGACGAGAAGTGTGCAAAAAGTAGAGCAAAGCGGCGAGTACACCAACCTAGATCTGGGCACTGTGAATACGGCAACCAACTGTTCAGCCGTGCCGAACGGCTCGCTTCTTTCATAAAGTTCATCATTACATCATTACGTTACATTGCGAAACGGTTATTCTGATGCATTGCGGTCTCTTATGATAACTAAGTTTTGAGGGTTTTTGTACTCTTTGATGCTCGGGAGGAACATACGCTAACCTGAATATTGTGCTTGCGTAGTGGGAACATTCTGTTGAATGGTCAGGTTGCTCGTGAGGCGCTCGACGTCGTCGACGTCCAGCACAGGAAGAGCGGTTGACGAAGGAACCTGACACAGTACATTTTTATTTATTGTCGACAAAGCAAGGGCTTCCGATTAAAAAACGAAAATTCACCTGATGGACTTTCTGTCCCCAAGCACCTACAGGCTACATTATTCACTCGATCTTGCACAAACAGTGAACATGTTACTGACCTCCAGCGCTCTGCTAAGGTTTAGAAGCGTTTGGATCGCTGATAATAATTGGATCTCTCTCTCCCTCTGGTTAGTGATGCAAAATTCGCAGGCATCATTAGGATCACCGCAGAAAGGATCTAAATGTTTCTCCGGGTATTAATTTGTCTGTATGGTTTGTATCCAAAGGTCTAGCGCCGTCATTGTTTAGCTCCGGAGGTCCAGGAAATTAACATTCTGAGTATCTACCGTAGAGGATGGCATCTGGGTGTCAGTGTGGTTGATGGAAGGCCGGTTGGAGTCGCGTACTGTATCGAGGCTACGTTGTTCCATGAGCGAAAGTGGACTGGTGGTGGGAGGGCAGAGTGGTCGACGCGCTTATCTTCTCTACATCGGCTTTCCCTTATATAGCCTACTTATCAGGCGAACGAAGCCCCGCCCCCTCTGAACGTTTGAAGTGAGCAGATGCAGCCTGATGAGATACGCTGTAACACATATTTCGCATGACTTCCTTTACTGCAAAGATCTATTAGGTTGGTCCATAAGTATTGCATCACGCGATAACAAACCTAATATGTATATCAATGGTTTGACACCCCTCCCCGTTGCTTTCGACCAAGGCGCGTCGTATTGTTCGAAATTATTTAGTACGCACAAAGACGTTGCTTTCCTTGACCCACCTCCATAAAGCGAGGCGTGTTTATTATCTGCTTTCAATGAGCCCTAGTCTGACAATGGACCCTTATCGTCCTCTTATCGACCAGAATTCGCATGTCTTTGTTTGTTATGATACAATAAAACTCGTTTAATATTGAGTATCTTTTTTTTCCTTTGGGGGGGGGGCAAAGTTTGAAGCAGAATTGCTCTGAATTCTTTCGGAGGAAGCTGATGATGTGTGAGACGGAGATAAGAAGGGACCGCTTACTATAGAGGTATGAATGTTGTCCACGATGATAGGGACAGAGTCACCTCGATATCGAAAGCTCCTCCTTCTTCCCGCCGCCTCTTCCTCTCTTCCTCTCTACTTCCTCTTCATCTTCCCCTCCTATTTCTCTCCTCCCCTTTTCCTCTTCCCCTTCTTCTTCTCAAACCAGAGAATGTGCATGTCTCCTCGTCGCACAGTCGACCGACGTGGAATTAGCGGCATTCTTCGATATGATGTGGGCGAAGACCATCGTAAACATGAGCTTCACATCTGAGTCACTTTGTCATGCCTCTTTGGTATTTAGGAGGAACCATCCGGATTCCGGAAAAGGAGAGGAAATTCTTGATGGCGGAGCCTACTAATGGGCTTGCTAGGGACTCGAGATTTTCTCCGCCCTTCTAATGGGCTCGTTAGGTTAACTGTAGATACTGGCAAGTTTGTTACATCTTCTGATTGGTTCGCTAAGGAATCAGATCTTTTCGTATGTATCTTCTATTGAGCTCGATAGGGACTTTTACACTCGCTGGTACCTCCTATTCGGTTCGCTTGCGACTCGCATCCAAAAAGCAGAAATAGTCCTTTGCCTCATCAGCAAAAAGGAGAATACTATGCAGATTCGCAATTTTTTTCAGATAATATGATAGTATGACACTAGGATGCCTTCAAATTCGGCATTCTCTTCCAACAGTCGTCAATATTGGCTTAAATGTAGTTTGTGCCAGAAAAAGAGGGACGGAGTTTGAGCTTCTGATAACAATTCCGGGTTAGGAGACGATAAGGACAAGCTCAATTCCAATCGGTACTCATAAAGCAGACCCTACACACACCTCGGTTCAAGAAGGTGGGCAAAAGCAAGCAACCTCTATGAGGACTAATTAATTCTGCACAATAGACATGCCTTGGTCACTATCACAGAGAGCAACTATATAGGAGCGATGTCCAATCCGCTATAGTGATTTTGGCAATAAGAGAAGTCGTTCTAAATACATATGAGCAACTGAGTATTCTTCTCTTCCGACAGCCTCCACATTTTCCAGGATTACAAGAGGACGGGGTTCGTGGCTGATATCTCATCATGGGAAGATTATGTGAAGCGAGGCTTTTATCGACCGACCCGAGATAACCCGCCTCTGCTGCCAGTCCCACGCTTCACGTGCTGATGGAGCAGCGCCGTCTCGACTCCGGACGGCCGCACGTCTACCCAACATGCTCCCGGATGCCATTTGCTCCTGCTGCTGCGCAAAATGTAAGGAATACCCCGTAAAGACGATGCTATCGCAATTCCCTGCGATTCTTCCGGACATGAGCAGTTCCATCCACTACGGAGCTCAAAATGCGCACAAGATTATGAGAGTTTTGGAAACAATATTGGATCTCATAGATTTCCGACCGTAGCATTCTTCCGTGTTTTACTGAAACGGTTGAAACCGCCAGCATTCTCATTCTTAGGACAATGGTGCGTATTGCCAAGAACCAGAGAGGTGTTTAAATACTCACTGCGGTTAGCGAATGGTGATTTCTATATCTAAGCAACCGAAAGGATTCAAGAGCTGCCCTTTGGCACATCCATTGAATATGGTCCCAAGACAAATCCCAGAAAACGGCAACTTTCAAGAGCTTGTGGTTCTGGAGATAATCGAAGCGGAATTTGTTGCGAGCGGACTCAAAATATACACCTCTCTGGTTCTTGGCAATATGAGCACAAAGGAACAATTCAATGAAGTCCTTCATGTTTCGCATCAAAAAGTACATCGGATATTATCCAAATGTTCGATGATTATGTAAGTATTGGAACATTTCCAGGTCGGCTCATCAGTGTATCTTCCTGTTCTGGATGTAGGCGAAGTCGAGCGCCTCACCAGCAACCTCTCCATCCAACAGAATGCTCCCCAACACTCTGGTTCGTGATTATTCGGCGAATCGAACGGATCCTTCATGACATTGCAATATTTAGCATGTGCCACTTTTTGCTTCAGTATGCTAATTGATTGCACAATGTTGGGCTTGGCCCTCGGCGGCCCTATCGACTTTGAGCGGCACTCCAACAGATTCCTCACTTGCAGGCCAGCCGGCTCTTCCTTTCCAATATCGTCAATCCACCCATTTGCGTCCTCCTCCTCCGTATTCGCCTCAACGACTCGTTCAATATCCGCCGAATCAGGATTATGCGACGGGATCCATCGATCCACACGCTTCTAACTATTACACCTGTCCACAATTTCCTCCTCGCCTGCAACCTACGGGACCTTTAAGCCCAGCAGTTCCTTATCAACCATCGATTACACCTGACCCTCTTCCGCCGTCTTTCCAACACTCCTCCAACCAGCCCGAACTCAATCCTCACACGATCCATCCTCACTCTTCGCCGATCAACCCAGAGTACTTCAACCATGCATCATCAACGTCGTCACTGACGCCGAATTCGCAAATCCCTGTACGTTTTGGATAATGTCAGATTTGAGAATAAAATTCTCCTAGCACTGCCAAAAATTCCATTTCACCCATCGGATGCCATGCTCCTAAATGGGAATACCTTTATCGCTCTTCAGACTCCCCTCGCACGATCGCCTGCCTTATCGGTGTTCTCCGAATCGTCTGTTGACGATCGATCGCCGGGAGGACTTCTCTCGGGCACGGGCCAAATTCCTGTGAGTTGGATCATTGCGTGTTTCTATCTGCTGTGGTTTTTTTTAAATCTAGGCAACTAGATTCCGGAACGTAGAACTTTCTAAACGAAAATATATTGGTTGATGGCTCTTTCAAAATCATCATGAGCACGTGACGCTTAGCTGTGCTCTTCTCGGCGCATCCGGAATGTGCGGCGATGCTTAGTCGCTTATTTACGATGAAGACGAAGGAACGTAGAGTATGTGACGAATGTCCCCATCCTCGTATAATCTTCGATAACCGTTAGTATATCGGGAAGTGACGGTGACCGGTCAATAGAGGCGCGGGAGTGAGGCAAGTCTGACGAAACAGGGGCCGATAAAGAAATGAGCTCGTTTATTTAGTTGACAGGGTGTGCAAGAAGTACATACCAAAAGCGCGTCCATTGAGACGTGTCTCAAGCGATAAAAACAGCAAAAACAGCAAAATTTGACACCGGCGGACGGGAGGCAGTGTGTATGAGATACATCAGAAAGCGATGGGACTTTGGCTCGTTAATTTCTTAGACGATATATTGTCCGGTATTATGATGCGGAGGCGACACGCGAACTACCTTCGCGGTAAGCAGCGTGTGATCTATCTTCTGCCGCAGAAGATAGATCACTACGCTGCTTTCCGCGAAGGTTGTTCGCTCGTCGCTAAAATACCGGACAATACCTAATGTGGTGTATAGGGAATATGAAAGGCTTAGAGGGGTGTACGAGCTCATAATGATAGGTCGAGCAACCGTATATTGTCTTTGCAGATTGGACGCAGACGCGCCCCCAACGACAAGACCAAGGAAAAGAACTACGTCTGTGACTACGATGGTATGGAAAGCTACTAACAATAAGTTAAGATAACTAGGCAACTTCTTTGTAACGTTAACCTGTAAGATAACTTGCATGAACTTCAACTTGTAACTACCGTTAACTAGGCAGAATTTCAGGTTGCACGAAAGCATACAGTAGGAAAAGTCACCTTAAGGATCACGAACGAACGCATACGAGTAAATCGAGCCTACAATCATATTTACACAAAAAAACCTTGCAGAAGAAACGCCGTTCAAATGCAAATTCGATGAATGCAAGAAGGAGTTCGGAAGGTGTGTTCAATTTATCGGTTTTCGAGTCTAGTTAAAACTAGGAGGGTTATAGGTCCGACGAGTTGACGCGTCACGTTCGTCGAGTGCATACGAAAGAGAGGCCGTATGCATGTCATTACTGTCATTCCGCTTTCGCCCGCAGCGACCACCTCACTGTTCGTTAATTTTTATGCCCTATCTGTGGATACCGCAGCTTAGCTTTGGACTAGCAGGGTCTGCCACGAAGGTAAAACGCACAAGAGGAAAGGTTGTGAGAAGTTTGATAAATCTCCTATACCGCGATCTAGGCACATAAGGAAACCCCCCCGCGATGCGCAATACATCGAATATTGCATCACCTGTTTAGAAATAGTTTATCGAACTGCACCTCATCTCGTTTCGTCCTGCAAAAACCATCCGAACATTTCCCTTATCAAAATGTTGTGGTGTAGGTACGGCGATTTGATCTCATGCTCGCTCTTTGCTTGGAGGCCACGCTGATGCCTTATCAGCAATTTCCCGGCTGATCACAAACCCCCAATATTCAAAGTTTGACATGCCGCTGGACTTGGACAAAATGAATTTAGACTTGTTAAAATAGCGCTAAAACAATAATACATTTATAAAGATTTCCATTCAGCAGCACATGGAAACTCACGATCCCGACCACTTGATGAAGAAGAAGAACGCCGAGAGGAAAGCGACGCCTGAGGAAATAGCCCTTCTTTACAGTCGCCCGTTCGAGCAGTGGACCAAACCTCGAATACTGCACGATCTCAGCAAGACATACATGAGCTATGCAATGAACAAATAAATTTTTTCTTTTCCTTTTGATGATGACAGCTATCTATTCAAATGACATCTTTCATTTCACCAAGTGACTAGACAATGCATTTACAACCCATACCCTGGATGAAGGGTTGAGCACGTCAGTGGGTAATGTTCGTGAAGAACCTGGCTGTCCAGGATCCACCATCATGAGCCCTAGTCATGCATAGACCATTAGCCTTCTTGGTGCGCGGTACATCTTTCACTTTTCATTTTATGAGTTAGGTTGAACTTCGGAACAATTGATCACTCTTCGAAGGAATTTAGCGAACTGAGCGAGTATGTGAATTTGAAACTAACCTTTCAAGGCAGCATTGCGACGAGCGGGACGAACAAATCCCGAGCAAGCTAGCGAAACTGTCCCAGAGGTCCCATAGAACGAGCGGCTTCCAAGGGAATCCAACATGGATCCTAGCCAAGTAGACCGTAGCGAACCATTGAGTGGATCTGAACGAGCTGATTCTGAACAGGTCCTTCAAAATATCCTAGCGAGCCCTTCAAGGCAACCTAGAGATCCATGAGAAGCCTTCAGAAGTTCCTAGCGAGCTAGCGAGGCCGCAGCTAGCCAGAGCTAGCATAAGCAAGCGTGATCCCCAATCAAGCTCTTTTCGTGCGCGAGTATGACGAACTGTGATCCATCCTGTAGCATTCAAATCAGTCCAGCAAGAGAGATCTTTACTGCAAGGCATCCATACAATACGAACATGTTGCGTATATGAGTATCAAGGGGTGTAAATGATAAAGGAAGAAGATGAAGGTCGTATTTCCTCTAGGCGCGGAAGTATCGTGTGATGTCGTGCCAGAAGCAGGCCTTCATGCTCTCGAACCGATCGAAGCACGGCACGAAGGAAAGGTCCAGCTTCGTTACGTGGCCTGCAATGTTGGGGGGTGTGCTCGGAGTCAAGTCATCTCGACCGGTGAAGATCATCGAGAAACAACGGGAATTCTTCATAATTTTTTCTGTAAGATCGAATTGCGTGCTGTTATCGATGCGTAGGTCGCTGTTGCTCTTACAATTAGATCAGATAGTCAGGTTTCTCCAGGGGCGGGCATCGTGCACGATCGTGTAAATCACGAAGTCTTCGCTGATATACTTGCAAGTTCCCCTACACTTCATCTCCTGAAGCCTTACTGGACACTCTTACCCGGTGTCTGGTCGCAGAATAGGAGGCACTTCTCTCCCGCGAGTGTCGTCGTCACGCCATTGCGGGCGCAGCAGGCACTGCGATTTTGGGGATTAGGGACGGATGGGCGGATAGATAAAAGCTAATTGACTCACCGATGATCCCGTCCCTGAGCGGCGCAGAACTGCAGCTCAGCCATCGCCTCCAGCGGGCAGCCGTCCTGCTTGAAGTACATCCGGGTGAGCTGAAAATGGCAGCCAAGTTCAAGGACGAGTTGCTACTGGGGGTACGTGGCCGACTTTCGTGGCCTCTCGTTAAGGAAACATTCTTTGCTTTTCATTTGCCTGCACTAATGTAAAGGATGGAGATTCAGAACTTCCATGACATCAACGTGTTGAGTTTCAGGAAAGCGCGATTTACTCACGGCTTCCTTGTTGAACGAGCCGTAGTTGCACTTGGCGAGGCACGCATCCGGTAGCTGTCGATCCATGCAGCACTCGACGAACGCGCGGTTGGGGTCCTAAAATGAGATCTATCAAACGTTTCAACGACGTCATGTATTTTCTGTTGAAAATGCTCTAAATTCTACCGTACCACTCGTTCGACGGCCGCAGCCATGGGCATATCCGACGATCTCTTCAGCGAAGCGGCAGTTTCCGAGAGGCGAGCAAGGTGCTCTCCCATGACGTCCCCGGAGGGGTGGCGGGAGGATCCCTCGAGGCGCTCCGCCAGTATCGCCCGGTCGGCATCCAGCGCCGCCGACTTGCTGCGGAACCGTCGAACCTGCGCAAAAGCATTGGGAGCGTCGGGGATCGAACCCGTGTATTATATTTCTATGGCCAATCGTTCGACCGCCTGCGCTATTATGCAAGGTCGGTTCGGGCATACCTCAACGGTCTTGGCACTGCGGGCGCGGGCGCGGTAGCAGCCGTAACCGCCGCAGGAATAGGCTGGTCTGCAAGCAGCTCTCCAGTTTGAAGTCGTTTCATGTTTCCCTCCCTTCCCAGTTATTTTAAGCATGCAGTTTCTAATAAGCATTCCTTCTGAGTTCAGAGATACAAGAAAGGTCGTTCGGTTAATGGCTGGGACCATAGCTGCCCTCCCACGAAATGTGCGAGTAGGCGGAATCACAATGATGCCGTGGGTGTTAGAACCCATTGAAGGTTTCCGATGCAATCTTGGCGGGTATTCGAAGGACGCTTACTGCCGTGTGGAAACCAATACAAGACACTTGACATAGCTATTATTCTCGGCGGAATAAATGTTCCGGACAATACGATCATCGCCCTATGATCTCTCTCCACTGTTCTCTCGTTTATCTAACCGCCAGACAACGAGAATACAGTGGAGAGATCGCAGGGCGATGAGCGGAGAGTTCGGAACGTTTATTACGCCGACAATATTTAGTGTAGACAGAATCAATCCTCAAATAGCTGCTGCCTCTCCATAAGTCTATTCTCGCACCTTCGAGAGGCTACACAAATGAAGAAACGATAGACATTTGAGGATGAGTTCTGCCAACCCTACTAGGTATCCATACTACCGGGTGCAAGCCAACACAGAGGGAGTTTTGTTGGCATAGCCATTATTGCATCCTCCGCTTCCCTTACCTGCAAGCGGTAGCGTAACCACCCGATGAGCAGGAGGGCGCGGGAGCCGTGTGGTAGCCACCCCCTCCGCACTGCCCGTAGCCACCGCAGAGCCCGTTGGTTGCGCACTGAACGTCATCATTGGGGAATGCCATCAAGCAATAGAGGAGCTTCAAATCGGCGGTTCGTTCAGTGGTTTTTACCTCCATGGTGAGCTGGACCAGCGACGCGATGACTAGAAGTCCAAGACCCGCGAGCGTCCTCATGATCTCTGAAATGGTCACCTGAAGCTCGATTGTCGAGAAACCATTTCGCCAGCGAAAACAGACGTCGAGGGAATGAGATGGTTCTCGACAATACAGCAAGCACGTGCCACCGCGCAGTCAAAGCAGTTCACTCGATCGGAGGTTACAATTAGATAGGTCAGAATCGGCACAACATGTAACGTCATGGAGTTCGAGATGTCAAGACCACCGATCTTACTACGAATATCGTTGTCTTTAGTCCTGTAGATCTGGACGAAAACTATTGAATCAGGTGCAAGAAAGGCATCGATATTCTCAACTAGTACTGGTCGGGGGCAGCCAAAAGGGAGTGCCCAGAATGTTGTCGCTTAGCGAGCACAAAATGAAGAAGAAGGTTGGAGTGTTGTGGCTCGTCTCGAAACCGATGCCCCCACTTACCACTAGAATAGGAGAAGAGATAGTTCACCCTTTTTGTCCCCTGCCATTCTGCGATAGGACCAGTTCTATAGCACCAGATACTACCGTAATATTTCTCCCCCGGCCTAATAGCAGAGTACAAAGGTGAGAAGAGGGAGAGTAGAGGCCATCCTGCCGAGAGGGATAGCTCACAATGAAAAGTGACGGCGAGGGGCAGCGCTTTTACTGGGGTAAGTGAAAGCTGCTCGTCGAATTTGGCCAATAGCCCATAGTGGCCTTGGAGTGCTTGGCGTACTTCCATTCTCGAAGGTGTGGCAGTATCACTGAAACACCCACGAAATGTGCACAAGTTCACGGACGAGTATTTATTGCAAGCTGGCAATTGCTGAACTCGTAATCGATATAACAAGAGGGGCGAAAGTACAAGTCAAATACTGGCCGATAAAACGTGGAATTCTCAAACATTTCCAATCGATGGAATTGGCGAAGTATTGCAAATCATAAAGTTTCTATTGAAAGTTTCCCTATCTCTTGCACTCTGTAAGTGGGCTATTGCATCCATCATAAAGCAGCGGATACTATAAATATAAATTACAAAATACTCTATCTAACCGGTGTCTTTTGCATTATCACAGCTCATCAGCGCAATCAAAGTGAAATGGGGGGAGTGGCGAAAAGTTGTATCGTAAACTGGAAACCCTGGGGATTTTGCAAATCTGACCATAACTACACATCATGCGGTAAAAGGAACTCTCTAGAATCTCTGCGTGAAACAAGCGGACAAAAAATCTGTCATTTACCGAAATATCTTTCGAGGAAAAAATGGCCGATATTTTTCGTGGTTCACGTCGTGGTCACAAAATTCTAGAAAAAAATCCCCTTGCCCCTAGAACACGAAATAAAACGCTTTAGACGCGATCAGGTATGGGAGACGTAGCAGCATCTACTGGGATTATACTCAGAGTCGAAAGGTGGGGGGAAGAGGAAGGAAGGGGACCTTGGGTGGAGCTCCGTCTTGATTCCGGCGAAAGGATCTCAATCCTCGTGGCTGTCATCGGAGTCGAGCTGAAATTTATAATGTCAAAAAAAAGATTTTAAAAAAACCGACACGGAGGATACGCTGGATGCCATAAATTAAATTCCATAAAAGATTATGACATAGATCAGTGATGATTTAAAGCTTCATCTCTGACGGCAACCAGGATATCCTCCATATCGGATTCTAATATCGATTGGTGGAAAAATCGATAAGTGTAGAGACCCGGCAACCCCTTTAAAGTGTTAGTATGGCGATCGATATTGCATGCTGTCCGGTTAGCTCACATCACGACACGGAGATACATTACTGATCGCTTTTCCCGCTTTGAGACGATTCGGAAGAGGTTTTAGGCATGTCATCATTTTGTGCATTCTTCTCGTCCACTTTACTGGACTTCCAAAGGATGCGGAACCACTGGAACGGCGTATTAGTACTAGTATTTTTGAACTAAAATTCTGGAAATTTCCGTTAGAGACTGCATTTACATTGGGAAGAAAAATAAGGACATTCTTGAACTTCCCGTTACAGGCCACACGAAATAACGAAATAAAAACATTCAGGAAGTCCGTTCGAGACCCGACGCTTGGAGGGGGATACCGTACCCTTCCCGCTAGAAGTGGCGCTCCTTCCGGACGAATTCGGCGTCGCATCGCCCGGACATCGAGGATGGCGCGCTGTAGGATGCAGAGAACAGCCATAGCGTTCTGAAATAAGAAATTAAATTTACAATATTTCAATCTTTGCAAGACTGAACAACAATTACGGAATAGCTACCAATTCATCCTGTAGATAAATTGACGTGATCAAGGTCCAAAAGCTGCCACAAAATCGTTTCGCCCAATTTCCTGCTCTCACCGGCGCTAACCAGAGAATTAGACGGAAGCTTTTTTGACAATATAGTGGACTTTGTTAGTAGGCTTGATCTACTCGCTTTATAAAGGTTGACCAGATTGTAGACGTACCAGGATAATAAAGAGGTAGAAGACGGCGTGCCATCCGAAATACTGCTGGACGATCGGGATGAGGAGCTGCCCAAAGGCCGATCCCACCGAGCCGCTACCGTCGATCAGGCCGGATACCGTCGACATCGCCTAAAATGGACAGATTATTGAGGCGGATTCCAGATCAAATTACAGTAGATTTCCAAGAGCTTCTAATCTCGCAATCAGGTTAGAAAAATACGAAGAACAAGGTGCACTTTTCGTGAACCGAATCAAGTCATCGTTTCGTAAAGGTTTCTATCAACCGTGAAACGTAGATGAAGAGCGCTCGAAGCTCGTTCATGTTTGTATTTCAGCGCTTGGGAAAGACCTCGAATTCTCGGCATTTCATCAAGCTGTGGTCAACGTGACGTATCCTAGTAAACATAGTCTTGCAGCCTCTACCGTAATCCCCCATTCGTCGGCGCTACACCACGAACTCTACCTGATTGCCATCACGTAGTGGTCAGCACGGTGCATACTAGTAACTGTCGTCGTGTAGCTTTTACCGTAATCCCCATTCGTCGGCGCTGCACCACGAACTCTACCTGATTGCTATCACGTAGTGGTCAGCACGGTACACACTAGTAACTGTCGTCATGTAGCTTTTACCGTAATCCCCATTCGTCGCCGCTGCACCACGCACTCTACCTGATTATTTCCCGCGAGTGCAGGCTGGCTGCCGAGGTCGATGGAAACGCTGCCGACGACGAGGTTGTACGGACCCGAGATCGTCACACCGACTGCCGTCATCACGAGAGCATTCAGCACGAGGTGAGGGCCCGTCTGGAAAGCAATTGATCGATAGTTTAATCGGTAGCGGATTAATCGATAATCACTAAATCAATGCAAACCTGCGAGTACAGGAAAAGCGTTCCGAGGGAGCACGTAACCATAGCCACGATAAGCGGCGACCGGCATCCCATGCGATCCTTCAACAGTGAAATTCTTAGGGCTCAGATAATTGAGAGTGAGCTCTCTTTCGCCAAGATCCCAGTATGAAGTCGTAGCCTTTGTAGATAATAAATGCCCTTCTTTCAAGTCCGCCATCAACTCTGGGACGATTGTCATTCAGCGACGACTACCGACCGAAATGTATCCTCCGAGGACGCTGCCAATGATGCCACCGACGTCGTAGAAGATGGCCAACTGATCGGCCCGCGACTCCTCCCACCTGTAGGCCTGAAGATAGTCGATTAATTACATAATTTATCCTTTATTCCTTGAGTCAAGCAAACAATTCAACATTACCTCCGTGAGATACAGCGGGAGCCAGAAGAAGAAAGCATAGTTGACGAGCTTGAGGCAAGCGTTGCACATGCAGTACTGCAAATAAATCATTGCGTTTACTTATTTGATTTTAGAAAATTAAAAATTAAAATAAAATAATACGTGCCAAATTTGTACCATGAGCACTCCGGGAAGAAGAATAGCCTGCAGCATCGACACCGGCTCGCCCTCTGATTCCGTGTGAACGGTCCTGTAAAAATCAAGATAAACGCAGTTATGAGCTCGCACTACTTTCACAATCTGCTAAAATATTATACGTTCCATGGCAGTGCAGAAAAGATAGAAAAAATGCGCTGACGAAGTAAAATTTTGCATACTTTGAAACCCGGTTGGATTATGCTTCATCAATAAAAAAATATAAACACCCCGGCACTCCGTCCTCGTGGTGGTGGATCTCGTCAGCATCCTCTCCCGATGGCCGACTGTCGATGACGCAGAGCACGGCGAGCGAGAAGATAGCGATGAGCGCCGAGTTGATTGCGAACGTATTCTGTAGAGGAGCGCAATCGATAAATAGATAAATACCGAAATCATTATCTGACAAGGAAAGGAATCCTAGGTTAATTCGAATATTCTGATTCACATCAAATCAATAAGCCAGCCAAATCACCTCGTATCCGTACGGCAACACGATGCCCGTGATAATGCTGCCGAAGATGTTGCCGACCTGCAGATTGTTTACAATTAGGCAGCAATTCCAGCGCTACAATAACCCCTCATGAAAAAACATCGGCCTGTAAAAACTATTGCCAACCTACAAGCTAGGCAGTATTTTTTCGGCGATTCACCAAAACAACAGTACCCACTGGCACTATTATACACAGCTTCATACTACAGTATCCCAAGTCATCGTGCAAGGACCCAAACAATCTCACCGGCTGGCACGCTGCCCAGAGTCCCATGACGAAGCCTCGATTGGTGCCACCGAACCAAGCTGCCATGATGGCCACTTCGCTCGGCCATCCACAGGCTTGGACGAGGCCGAAGAGCATGTACGTCACGACGTAGAACGACACCGAGTAGAGGTGGAACCACACCGGGAACGCGCCGAATGCGAGCAGCTGAACCGGGACGATAATAATTATTAAATATTTGCAATTAATTATAATTTATTGTTTATATTTAGCCCTTCCTTCTGTTTGTCACTTCATCGTGTGATAGACAGTCGTTTGCAATCCCAGATCCAGGAGCAAGATGTACCGACGGACAGATTCATGGATATGGTCGATATTTTATATTATAATCAATATATTTGAATTGGCAATTTCCCGCGCAATCTCACCGTGACAGCGGATCCGAGCATGCCGGAGGCGATGACGTACCGCGGATTCAGCCGATCTCCGAGCCAGCCCCAGAAGAAGAGGGCCTGCAATAAGGAAGTCAATAATAAGATGATTTTAAATCCAAAGTATATAAAAATAAAAATTCACACACAAGCGAAGAAATACACAATTAAATCCTAAGATTGTTCTGAAATACCCTAAAAATAAAAAAGGACATACACAAGCGTAAGCAGCCATGAAGAGGGCATCGAGGGTGCCGAGGAACGTCTTCGCATCCGATTCGTGATGGAAGAGGGGCTGAAGGATGATCGACGTGTTTATTTCGTGGTAATTATGGAATCTTTCTTCGTAATTCTGAGCCCCGTGATAATCTCCAACGCAGTCATGGTTGGAAACTTTGTAGAGCTCGTAACAATTATAGATCAGCTGGAGGAAATTTAGAAGCGTTCGTGGTATATCTGTGCAGCTCGTGGTAATGTTTCGGGAGTTTGCGATAAGTTTTATGATACAGCTTCAGCTCCATACATGGTGCGTGTCGTTGCGCAGCCAATCCGCCGTCATGCTCGCCTTCACGCCCGACATCGCTTTCCTCGCCGAATGGTACAGGGCATAGCTGGAAGGAGACTTGAAGGAAACTTCAATAAACTAAAAAAAACAATAAACTAAAAAAGGAAGCGTAAAACAGTGCAGAAAAGAAGTAACTTCTCGCTGATAAACGTAAAATAACTTTCAGTCGCCAGTGGAAATATTTAGAGTTTCTCCATTTTCCGTTATTTTTTGTGGCCCTTATGTCGAGAATGCACAAACCTGATAAAAGTGACGATGAATACGACGATCTTCGGCGATAGAAGTCGGCCCCGAGCCATTGCTAGAAATAAATATTTTAAATCGATATTATTTCCTAAAAAAAATCGATAATGGCAGATAAAATCGATAATGGCAGAAAATCCCACCTCCCCTACGGCAAGTGAGCGCGGCCCAGGCCTGGCAGCAGAATGCACGCGACGCCGCGAACAACACCTGTAGATATTGGATAAGTTTCATTCACTCAGTAAGAGAAGGATAAGGGTAGGGGAACGCCTATAAGAGTCCAGCCTTGGATAGATTTCATTCACAGAAGAAGACAGTGATAGGACAGGGGCAACACCTGTAGACGGTCGGAGTTAAGTTTCACTCCCTCAATAAGAGAGTGAAAAGAGAGATTATCGGGAAGACTTCACCGAAAGAAAAACTGATAACGCGTTACGATTCAAAAAAAACTAGAGAAGGCGCGGTGGAAGCTGAAATGAAGAGAAGAGCCTCGTGATGATTCAGAAAGCTGAGAATTAAAATCGTTATGTTTCATTCGCTGTGTATATAAAGGATTTGGAGGACGAGATAGAAATGATCAGAAGTCGAAACGTTAGGAAACGAACGCTGCACGTAGAATGTCGCTCGAAAAGAAACCTGAAGAAATGCCTTGTGATCCAGAGAGCCGAGATGGAAAACGAACAAGACGATGGACGTATTAGGTTATGTTTCATGCACTCAGTAAGAGAGTTAAAGGGGGAGATTGAAGTAATTATATCTCAACAGGCATTTCTGGAAAAAAGAAGAACTGGATGTGAAAAGAGGATGCGTTATGATTCAGACCCCTCCATCAAGCGAGAAAGCGAGGTGGGAGCGGCTCTGAAAAGTGGAGAGACCGCGAGCAGACAAAGGGGAGGG
>JACMIG010000422.1:0-32717 GCA_014805385.1 Levipalatum texanum
CGTTGATTCTAGGCCCTTCTAGAACAAAAAATGTGAGCAAAATTCGATATTCCATATTATTTGACCCATTGACCTCCGAAAAGATTTTAAATTTTTTTACGTTTTTGTCCTCGGGAGCAACTTATTTTCATATTTGGTCCAAGAACAATCGGTTATGGGGTCTAATTACGGCGGTTTATAAAAGTGCATGTATGGTTTTTAATGTTTTTCTCGAAAAAAATACCCTACGGTCGTATCTGATTTCTTATGCAAAACGTAGTTTCATGTCTCTAGGGTACCACATAAAAGTTTTTAAAAAATTGGAGTTATCCCTTTTTTGCAAAGTTCATCGGAGTCTTCAAAAACCCCGATTTTATTACAAAGTTGATGACAATCACCTCGTTGTATCTTTCTTCCGCGAGCAATTCAAATATTCTAAATTTATACAAGCTTCTTGTATTTAACCCACCTACCACTTCCACACATACCATGTTCGGGGGTTTGCCGAAAATGACTGCCGATTAGAGAGGTAAGGGGGGACCTCATGGATTTTTTTCAACCCATGATACGGGTATCATGGTCCAAAGGCAGTGTGGGGCGGCAAGCCCCCCAACATTCTATGTGCGGAAATGATAGGTAGGTTCAATACAAGTAACATTTATTTATTTAGAATGTTTGGTACCCTTGTGGTATAAAGATACAAAAAGATGAATGATGCCATTGATGCTAATCATCTCTTTGTATCTTTCTCCCACAAGCAATTCAAATATTCTAAACTTATACAAGCTTCTTGTATTGAACCCCCTACCACTTTCACACATACAATGTTCGGGGGTTTGCCGAAACTGACTGCCCATTTGAGAGGTAAGGGGGGACCTCATGGATTTTTTTCAACCCATGATACGGGTATCATGGTCCAAAAAGAGCAAAACTGAATTTGTTCGAAAACGTGATGCGCTGTATGGAACCAGTTTGATCTAAAAATCGAGGTTTTTGAACACTCCGATCCACTTTTTAAAAAAACGGGTAACTTAAATTTCTTCAATTTTTTTTCTGAGATGTGAAACACATCAGCGTACATTTTGGCATAAAAATGAGTTTTCCGGTGCCAGGTAGGCGAAAAATGTCAAAAATCGAACTTTTCTTCGTAAAAATTGGCCTTTAGACCTATTGTTGTTGGGTCAAATATGCAAAAATTATGTTTTGGGGTAGCCAAACATAATAAAAAAATTTGATCTGAAAAAAGTTCAAGGGCCTAGAAGATATTATGTTTTGAATTTTCGGCGGATTTTCTGTCTTAAAAGGCCATGGAGCCGAACCGAGTATGTTTTGGTAATCAGGCCCTCGGGGCACACCAATATGCCAAATGTGGGCTTTTGGGGTCAACGTTTGCCCGGGCCGTGTCCGCATGGTCCCCCTTTTGCTCGATTTTTACAAAAAACGTGTCTTAATATCCACATTTCAGATCCCCGCGTACAACAGCTTACTACCGGCAACAGGTTCAAGTGGACCCCTCCGACCACTGGCACCACGCTCAAATGGACTCCTCCGACAACTGGAACCACTTTGAAATGGACCCCTCCGACCACTGGCACCACGCTAAAAAGGACTCCTCCGACCACTAGAACCACTTTCAAAAAGACCCCTCCGACCACCGGCACCACCGTCAAATTCACTCCCCCGACTTCTGGCTACAGAGGATACCCTACCCTCTAGCCTTCAAACCAACCCCGTTCCGTTGTGTCCCCAACGTTTCCATGTTTCTCATTTGAGCTACAGATGGAACGAGTGGATCACAGTTGAGATAAAGCCACTTCATTGAGATTGATCTGAAATATATAAAAATTGCGCCTTCGTTTTTACCTCCAGAGACACAGCAGACATTCGCTTCGAGATCGAGAAGCACAGGGCGTCAGATTCTATTTCGCGGTTGGTGTGCGAGTCGAGAGACGTGTGCGATCGTCAGTTCAAGTGAACGCTAGATTGTCGCGTCTGACAATGAGAGGACGTCACTTTCTCCAGGCGTGTGAAAGCTCAGTGTCTATTGTGGCGGTGCCAAAGTTGTTCCGTATGCGTTCCGTTCGCACCTACTCTTTCTCCACTGTTCTCTCGTTTCTCTAACCGCCAGACAGGTTAGAGAAACGAGAGAACAGTGGGGAGAGAGCAGGAGAAAACGGAACGCAAACGGAACAACTTTGGTACCACCACAATACTACCTTTCAACTGCCTTTCGCGTTCATTTTGCCAACACCAATGTGTTTCTTTGATCGTGCACCACTCTCACCGCTTGTGTACTCGATGGGGGGAGATGGCGTTATCAGAGCCACGCCTTCGTTTGACTCAGCATCGATTCGCGATTTTGCATCTTCCACTTTCCGTGCAAGAAATCTGAAATTCCTTTTTCGGGTTCTTCGTTTTCTTTTGAGTTCATTGTTTACTCGATTAGATTTTTACTATTCGTTACCTCGATTGATGTCTGAAGTTGTCCACATTGTCCTTGTAGATGGCCGACGACTCGATTAAACTCGACATCCGCGAACGAATGTTCTGTAAGTGAAAAAAAATTCATATTGTCATTAATTTTGGATTCCAGAAATGGATTGTTATTGATCTAGCATAACTTTTTTGGTCCATATCGATCAACGGAGCACGTGAAGGAATATGCTGATAAATGGCGAAGAGAAGTGGATGAGAAGAAAGAGGCTATTCCGGGCTTGCGTATTCCAGGTTTCAGTTCATTATTATTACGGGCTCTTGTTTCACGTAGTTGTGAAATTTACCAAAACTGGGAACTTTCTGAGAAGTTAACCAATGTTCAAAGTTCACAGAAAATCCGCTCTGATATTATTACGACCCCTTTCTGTTTTCTTTCGTCTAAAAACAACAAAAAACGAAACACCCCATCTGTTTCACTTACAGCAGGAGGAGCTTGTTCCACATTGATCGAATGGTTTGGCCTGAGGCGAGGAGAAGTGGATGAGAAGAAGGAGAATTTTTCGGGGCTGCAATGTATTCCAGGTGTCAATTTATTATTATCACGGACCGTTTGGCAATACACCCCTGAATACTTATCCCACGTAATTCTCCGGTTTTTCAAAAAAAATTGAGACATGACTACGTTCCCTGTTATATGTTTCTTTCCATTCTTGTTTCAATCAAATGAGGAGGAGCTTGTTTTGCATTGATACATATGTATATGAATATATTCCAATGACCAATCGGCGCTCCTTAGGAACCCTCATTCAAAAGGAGAGTGGTTGGGACGCTCTCAACGTCGTCCCCTTCGGAGGGCGCGACGACTTCATCATCTGTTACATCAACACATGGAGGAATGAGGAGTCGCATAGACGGATAGCGGTGAGCGCTGGGAAATTTTCCAGATTCAAAAAAACCGGATCCCTCAGGTATTCAGCAGAGCAACGAGCACATGGACCTCGAGACTCGAAATTAATCGCGACTTGGGTCTGGGGACGGCCATTTTTGGAGGTGAATGAGCAAAAGTATACTTAGATTTAATAAGCATTATATTTGTTCAGAAAAACATCTTGTCATATTGGATGGCTTCCGCCCATTCTACACGCTTATCCGAGGCGCCGACGCAAATTTTACGCAGATCGTAGACGAGCAGGTATTACAAGGAGCCTCACTGCATAGTGCCCGTTTGATCTACCACTTGCACAGGGACAGAATTGCATTCTCATAACACAAAGTGCACAATACTATACAAATATTTATGTGTTTTTAAAGAGTTATTTACCTCGCTTTGGTTTTCGGCCGTTATGAAATGCTCAACTTCAGTACCTGCCATTACCGGGAATCGGTGACCAAAGATTTCGTGGCAGCACTCTTTTCGACTATGAATAATCAACATTATACGCATTCGACTTTATTTCGATCAGGTATTATTCTCCGGTATTAAAGTGATGCGGAGGCGACGCACGAACTCCTCAGCGCTAAGCAGCATAATGAATGTAATCAAGGCGCGAAAGATCACCATTACGGTTCTTACCGCCGAGTAGTTCGCGCTTCGCCTCCGCATCACTTTAATGCCGGACAATAATGACCTTGCTGCTGTAAGACACTTCGTTATAGTGATGCAAATCTTCACAAGTGGAATCTCGCGCAGGATGGAAACGTTATAGACCACCAGTTGCTGAAACATATACAATGCCTCTTCGACGTCCGTACTACTACTATGGTCCGTGAAAGAAGTACCCACCATACAATGCAAGCTACTCTCAGGATTTGCTACTGATTCCAGCCTGTGTTTAATGTTCAAGTTCGATGTATCCAAAGTGGACAAGAAAACATTTCAAGTCACATCAGTTGGACATGGAATGAGGGAGCATGTTGTGAGTTTGAAAGGAGAAAAATTCATATTATTTGTCGTCTTTAGGAAAACGCAAGATCGCTTCCGAGTAGCTTCGCATTTTGAAATGACAAAGAAGAGAAAGTCAATATTATTGCTCGTATTCCATTCCCTAAGTTTGGCATAACTTTGCAGTACGGCGGCGGAAACCTAGTTCCGTGCTTCACCGCAAGACTTGGTCCTCGTTCTTTCTCTATCATCAGCAAAGAAGATGTCCTGCAGTTCCGCTACTTCGAAGACGATCACTTCAGTGACGTCATTTCCGAGCGCAAAATCGATCCGAATACTCCTAAAGGGAATCTTCTGAACGGGGAAAAACCTAAAGTTTACTCAATTCATACATTTTACAAGAGGTAATTGCTAGATCGACATTACGGACGTTGTCTGGAGTCAGGAGACCGCTGCTGTACTCGCTACTATGCACTTTCGGTACCCCAATCACCACCAACATCACGCCGCTCTGACGGAGTGGATAATCGCGCAGGTTGGTATTGTGGTGCATTATAACGCGGAGCTTATCCGTGGTTCCGTGGGAGAATTCAGCTCTTGATCTACCACCGTTTTATTACGTGTGTATGTGAAATTTTGTTGCTCACTCAGAGAGAACGGCAGTAGATCGCGAGCTATATTTTTCCATGATATAGTGGGAAATGCGCCGCGTTTTGATCCCCTCACAATTGGACGTCTTTCTGAAAGCGCAGCTCTTCAACGATTCACTTTGCCAGGTCCCTCCCCTTCGCGCAATTGCACTTGAAGCAATCACAATGGCACTTCCACTAAAGCTAAGGTTTTTCGAATTTAGGAGTTTTTGGATGATTCCTATTTTCAGAATATCCGCGACTGAAGCCCAATGCAACTCAGCTGTCGCCCTTCTGCGGCATATATTCGGCGATTCAAAGGCAAAGGACATTCCAACGCAAGAGTGTCAAGGATGATCCAAGAGGGTCTAAACTTCGCTCTATATTGTGCTCTTTGTAGTTTAGCCTCAAAGATTGCACCTAAAAAGCAATACGAGCCCACAATAGAATTTTGGTCATTAATTACAGTTGTCATTGTTTGCACTTATTCCTTCTTATACAAAGCTTGCTCAACCGTTGGACAAATCAATTTTGACGATGAACTGGCTGACAACGAGGCAATCAAGCATCGAGCAATAAATAAATGTATTATAAATGATGCTGGCGCAGATGGACCGCAGTCATCGCCCATCTACAGCTTGTTGTTATTTACGGCCTGAAATTAGTTTGTCCATCAAGAGAGACAAAGCAGACACTAACGATCGTCTGCGTCGCAGTAGCCGCAATGACTCCGTCTTTCTTACGCCGGATGTCGCCCGTAAGAAACGCCAGCGATTTGCCTTGTCTGCAATTATTAGTTGGTACCACAGAACTTGTAAATCGTTCCGCGTTCACACTGTCGTTAGCAGTTCCTACCTGCGAACTGAAAAATTGAAACGCATCGAGTTCACTTGGGAACGCCTATATAAGCCGCGCCCAACCGAACTAGATGCGCTCCAATTGTTTAGTTCGCAGGTTGAAACCGCTAACGACAGTGTGAGCGCGGAACGATTTACAATTTCTGTGGTGCCAACCAATAGAGACCGATTGTTTTTTCATATCGGCGCCCCCGATTGTTCATACTGCGCCTTCGATTGTTTTTCGTATATCTTCATTACATTTCGAAAATACGTACTTGATGAGTTCCGTATTGATGAGGATCGTCTCTCCCACAGGTGCCACCGACAGGTACGTCATATTTAGGCTGACCGTGACTCCTGAGTTGTGAATATCGATTTAGTTTTATGAAATCATTTTGTTTACTACTCGTCGAGTGTTAGGGGTAAAGAAAGATGGACATGGTTCCGTGGCCTTATCCAATTCTCACCAGCCCCTTCTCGAGCTCCATACAGAGTCGCCATGGCCAGCGTATCGATGAGGGAAGCTGCGATGCCGCCATGGAGAGTGCCTAAAACTCAACACCATGATTTACAAGTATTCCACGGACATAAATGACCCATGCTTGATGCAATCGAAAGATGCTCATTGTCATATCGGACGATTTGCAATAACATGCATACATGCTCGATCGAAAACAAGACTGACCCATGGGATTCGTATATTCCTCGGGCACCTCCATTTCCACTTGAACCTTTCCACTTTCCGCGGACAGGATACGACACTAAATTGTAAACAATTCTCAGCTGCCGATAAGAACGAACATTGCGCGTGACTTTGTTGAAACCGCTGGCGGTCGCCCCGTGCTGGAGGAACTTGCCAACAAGCTCGGCGAATCGGGAGGACGCCATTCCACCTGCACTAATGTCATCTAACATCTCTCCCTATTCGTCCAGCGATGATTGTCGACGTTGTACATATGAGATATATTTTGTCGGCGGAATGGACGTTCCGGACAATACGCTCATCGCCCCTACGATCTCCGTTCTCTCGTTTCTCTAATCGCCAGATAACGAGAGAATTGTGGAGAGAGATGAGCGAATTGTCCGGAACGTTCATTCCTCCGACAATAATACACGTTCAGAGAACTTGGCGGACACGACAATAATAATGTGTATACACGAACCGAGATCAAATGGAGGCGACTGCTGCTGGAATAAGACAGAGGGAGGAGTGGAAGGGGTCCAAAGATCGCAGAGTAGGTCAGAGAGAGAGAGAGGATGGGAGGGGGAGGGGGGTCAACTCCGAGGGTACACTACACAATATCACCACAACAGGTACGATAGAGTGTACGGGGCACAATTCAATCGGCCTGGTGTCTCTCCATTTCGTATACTCTCTATGTTGAGATCTAATGATCAGAACGGAGAGAGCATACGAATAAAGAGCAGTCGAGAGAAAGAGAGCGAATTCCCCCCAGATTGACACGAGTTAAATGGCCAAGGGAAGCCGGGACAGTCGATCAGCCGGAAATATCTCGAGCTGAGGTTGATGCTTCTTATTCATCAACATACTCAATAGAAACACAGACAGCGGAAAATCCCACATTGGCCACCACAACCGACACGCGAACACTAAAGGCTTGCCCGGGGAGTTGTTGTCACTCAAAGGCACGAGTTCAGTGGGCAGCTGAGAAAACAACCGAGAGAAGCAGGAAAACGAGAGATCACCATAGACTCCAAGTGGACTCCACGACTAGAGAGGCAGAGGACGCGTGAACCGAGATCGAAGGCCAAGTTCACACTACACAATATTGCCAGGGGCCGATCAACATGGGCTAATTGTCATCATGTCCTTCCGTGTGCAAAGCATCTCACGACTTTATCGTTCGTTATTGCATCATCTACGTTGTTCTTCAGCGGCGGGAGGTCAATGACTGAAAAAACAAATTTTGATGCAACCTTCGAGGGGATGACAAAACCTGAAAAGTGAAGACAGCCAGCGTCGAGTGTCCAACGGCGAATTCACAGACAGTCTGGGCATTGGAGTGGTATGCAACCTGTAGCGTAATATTTAGGGCCGTTTCAACATCTAATAATTTTGTCAGCCACATATTTTTCTCTCAAATTACTCTCGTTCACTTCCACATACTTTCATTTTGAATGTTTTTCTCGGCCCATCGAGGGGAGTGACTACTTTCCTTTGCAGCAACGATAGAAGTGTGGCCTTTTGTGCTCACACTGCCTCTCGGTGACAAAAGAAATGCGCGACTAACAGCGTGTTCAGGTGCAATTCGGCATTGTTTGGATGGCGTCAACATGTCGATGAGGCGCTATTCACTAGGTTGTTTGATCGACCTCAGTAACCAACCATAAGCGCCGCTTGTTTTCGCAATGATCTGATGGGGGAAAATGAAATCTGTAGGTTTCTTTTCCAAAACGGCCATACATCAAAAGGAGCTCTAATTACGTTATATAAGGCGATAATGTTCGTTGCCATTTTTAACACCAACTACACAAGGATACCTTGCTCGCCCGCGCGGTTCCACCCCCCACTTTCTCCCCAATCTATCTTCACCACTCACCCTCGCCCGCGACATTGAAAGCCACACGCGAGTTTGGAAATGGGCGTAGAGCTCACGAGAAAAAATCTGCAAAATTGCTTGTAATAGATAGTCTTTCAACTGAAGCAGGTATACCCTAATCATCTGCGCTGGGCGAAAGCGCCCCGGGAGCTTGAACTTGGCAACGATTTCGGCCACCTTCGTAGCCAATTCGCTGCTCTCACACGCCATTTGCCGTTCGATCGGAAGGGAATAGGTGGAAGCATATGGTTCCTAAAAGGTAAAGGTAAAAAGGTAAAGGTGCGTCCCTATCAGGTCTTCCTGTGGGTGGAACCTGGACGTCTATGGTTCGTAAATCAGAACACTTTTAGGATGTTGAAAAACGATCACTTCTCTAAAGAGACTAACCAACAAATGCAGGAAACAACGACATACCAGAACCGGTGAAGATTGAACTACGACATGGAGACGGCCGACACGTTGCTTGCAGAAGTTCCTACAATTTGCGTTGCTCATTGGAAATGAGCTTCGCTCAGTTGAATCCCATAGGCTGACTCACGGTCCGGGTCCGGGAGCTCCCACAGCGAGAGGACCGTCGGTCACGAGGATGTGCGTGTTGTAGTCGGGCGCAATGGCGAGAACTCCCTTCAAAGATTTGACCTTTCGTAAATTATCTCTCCTTTTTCGAGAACACGTGCTACTTTGTAGTGCTATTAAACAAGCAAACACTGAATTCCTTGTAAACCGGAAGTTCACTTTCTTTCAGAGCAAAATGCACTTTAAAGGTAAGAAAATGCAACAGTAACAAGTTCGAAGGAATTCCTTACCTCCATGACTTCTGAGGCATTGATCTTGCGGACGGTGAAGTCGTCGAGCGTCTTGTAGATTTGCCTTTGCATGGCATCGTCACAGCAGACGCTGGAATCGAGAGCGAGCTGCTCGTCGGTCGCTGAAATCATTTTAGTATTTCCTTTCTTGTGTCTTTTCGTGCGAACCATTATTCAGTGAATTTTCAAATGTTCCAACCTCTCTGGTCGGAATTGTACCTATAAGAGAAGACAAAAACAAATATACTGACTGTCCCAGTCGATTGAGCACATTCCAGGCACATCGGAGTCATGCAGTTTCCCTGTTGCCAGCGAGAGAAGAAGAGAGAAGGAAGCTAGCCACAACATCCTCCTTCACCGCACGAGTTGTAAGTGATGGGGGTAGCAAAACCGCCGAACTTTTGACATTACGGCAGCTTCTCGTCTCTCATTATGGCCACAACCCGCCTACGACGATTCATTCGCGCAATGCGATCCGATACTGGTCAGTTACTGCTTCTCGAAGAAGGGAGCGATCCCTTCATGAGGAGGACTCATCAGGGTTCCAACAAACACGAAATTGCTTTCAGTTAGGGTATTAAAGAAGGAGTAGGAGAAACCTCTCTGATTACTGTCTTTATGTGAATCCAGACCAGACAAGGTCAATGTGCAAGCGAAACACAAACCAAACTACATGTTATCCACACTTTTTTTAAACATGTACATATTTGCTCCTAATCCTTCATTGATGTGTACATCTGTACCTGGGTATTACGAAAACAAGTGTTCACTTTCTTGAAGCCCAAAACGATCTTGTCGAATTCTTCTTTGCCGTATAACTCTCACGCAATGCAACCGTAAAGGAAGACGGAGAAGGTTTATTTTCGATTCAAATAGGAAACGCATGTGATTGTTGTTTATTCGGCCCAGACAGACAGTAAAATGAATTTAGGCAGAATATGCGTATTCTACGGGAGCTTCTCTTTTCGTGACGGGAGCTCCTCGTTTGAGACAGCGCGCTAAAAAGAGGAACATGGAAACGGGTCCATCCTCAAGTCCCGTCTGGTCTGCGGCACGTTTATGTAAGCGGAGCTCCCTTTTCATTCACAGAGATACTGTCCGCGGACGGTTCCGCTTTTACCAAGCCTAGTTTGTCTGTTTGCTTTCTATGCCCTGTTTTTTTCGTTAGCATTGAACACGTATTGTCTCACTCCAACCGTTGCAACTTCGCTCATCTTACTTGTAACCATTTGCCGACAGTTCTGTTTGCATCATAGAGGAGAAAAGAAGCATGAGGCCTGAAGTTTGAGAGAGTAAAAGAAAAAGAAGTCACCTATGGATCTGTTATTTGCGCTGGTATATCGGATGTGGTACGGAAATGATTGGGGGGGGCGACATCAGTTGAACAGCTGTGTTCGTTATTATTGTTCTGGGAAGAGTATCCGAGTCATCTCCCCGCCCCCTTTCCCCCTTGCTTGCCGGGGGGAAATATCCTCACTCCTGTTCATCTGTTCCTGCGTCTCGTCTTCTGGTCGACCCAAACAATAATCGGCGAACCAAACTCTTCTTCTCTTCGCGCTTAGGCACGAAATGCTCTCCAGCAGTCAGGCGACGAGAGAAGTCTGTTTTCAATGGAGAGGGAACGCGAATTTAGACGCGATTGGTTCGCCAATGTTACTTTAACGATTCTTGCCGGTCTCTTATCAATCGGGAGACTCCCACAGAGAGCAACGATTGAGCGTAGGACTATTTGCAGAACTTGAACAAGAGAAGCAGCCGATGCAACACTGCTAGTGCCATCTTTATACTAGCAGCGATAAGACTGGAGGGCTGCTATAGCGAAGAGGGGTGGATCGCGTCCAGAACGATTGTGAGGATGAAGAAGCTGTTTCATTTCGCCGCCAGACAGGTTAGAGAATCGAGAGAACAGTGGTGCGAGAACAAGCACATGAAAACGAACAGCTTCTGCACCCCAACAATATCTGAACGTAAAATTCTTCTTCTTTGTATTCATAGTAGATGTCCTTACAGATCGAGATGAAAACCTTCATGAAATGGATCACCACGCTCATAATCATTACCATGACGACGTATTTTGTTGGCTTTGTAAGTTAAGATTTTTGGATATTTCGGAGATTGCGACGCAATTCAGATTGATTGGCTTCGTAATCCAAAACCTTCTACAGCTTCGCAAAATCCTCCTCCAATATTGCTGTATCGCGCATATTTTGACGACAGGTACTGCACGATAACGAGGCTAACGCTGGTTTGACGTATGGTAAGCGCCCTTCTTTGTGCTCGTAATCTCTTTTCAGAAACCGGCCAAGAATCCGGACAGTTGCTACCTATTCCGACTGAAGGAAGGTAGGTCTAACTCGACTCATGTTTTCATCATTATCATGGTTCAGATGTCCATGGGGCTGGGCTCCGGGTTGTAAGTGGAACAGTTTCTTCCTAGAAACGGCCGTACTCCAAGGCGGTGCTCCGATAAAGGCTAGCGATCAATTGATATTCTCCAGTGTCACATAACGGAGCCGAGTCTGGTTCAGTTGGAATTCCTTTTGATTCCGCCCATAAATGCTGAGTCTGATTTGAGATCGTTTCAGATTAGAATCTCCATCAATGGAAGGTCATCGATACTTCCTGTGCACCGAGTTCCAATGGAACTTGAAGGTTCCATCCAGGTCTTGTAATTGCACGAACACTCATCAAACGTTGTCAAACACTCAGGTCTGCGTTCCTCCACTAAAATACACTGATGATTGGAAGCGACTAATTCTTTTCTTCGAGCTGTGGAAACGCGAAAACGCTACATTCATTATGTATGTGCATTCGGTAACACCGGATGTGCAAAGAGTACTCGATTTTTATCAGAAACAAGTAAGCAAAATACATTGAAATTACACAATGAATTGTGTTCAGGCAATTCTCCGAATCATAGAATGGCCAATGCTGCCAACTGCCAAAGGGCAGGAAGATCCGAACAAGTAGAGTTTGCATAGGGTTGTATTGTGGTGGTGCACAAGTTGGACCTTCTCGTGTTCCGTTTACACCTAGGACACGCCCCCTGCACACCATTTAGAGAGCGCGCACACTCCCTATCAGAGACTGCGAGCTCCCAAATGGTACGCAAACCCCTCATGAGGAAAACGAGAGAACAGTGGAGGGAGAGCAGGTGCAAACGGAACGCGAAAGGACCATCACGATAGCCAGAGCTAGCAATGATGTTTGATTTGCACACAGTAGGATAAAGCCAAGCCTCATTTCTAGCTCTACCTACAACGTCATGCAAACGCTGGCACACAACGATTGCGCCTTTCGTGCCACATCGAAGTTTGTCGCAAATCTCGACGTCGATGAGTACCTGTTTACTTTGTGAGTTTTGTAAAACTGCAAGGATCACCAAAGTTAACATTTTGAAGCAATTCAACCCTGCTCGAATTTGCACGAGAATCGTTGAGAAAGGATCCGTCGATGGGCAATCTCCGCTTTCCACACACAGCGTTTGAGAGCGATGTGAGTCCATCTGCTATGGATATTCGTATTCGAAGTTGCGGTGAACGAAATCCCGAACGAATATCTTCTGATCAGACTATTAAAAAAGGACTGGGAAGAACTTCTTGGCAAATTGCCAGTCTTAATGGGAGTGCATTTCTACAGACGTCGACGTATGGAAATGCTACAATTTGATACGTCGATGTCTGGAGAAATGCACTCCCATTAAGACTGGCAATTTGCCAAGAAGTTCTTCCCAGTCCATCTTTAAGACCTATTTAGATTACTACCATCGACGACGATTTCAACATTGTGGCTGAAAAAAGCGCACGGACACGGAATGCACCGACAAAGGTGGGAGGCTTCTCGGTGGCTCCGTCTTTTGGAACTTCAAGACCTCATATTTACAAGCAATCGAAGGAGATAGTCTGAAATATGTTTAGGTCATCTACATTCCCTCGCGTGCCCGAATCGTTGGCGTTCATTGGATTCAGAAACCCGCTGACGGCTATCGGGAAGTTGGAGTAAGATAAAACGGTTTTCTTTTAACTAGAGCAATGTCAGGTTAGTAGCACCGATGGAATCCTCATTCACTACCGTCCCGAAATATACGAAAATTCGACGCTGATCCCACTGGGAAGAAGGTTTCATCATTTTTCAGAGATGAGCAAAACAATTGACACAGGAGCCCTTTCACGTCTGAATTCGCAGCGCATTTGAGAGGAGTGGCGAAGGCGATTTTCTATGGGACACCGCCCATTTCTGATCCCAAAAAACGTTCGTCGGCAGTGATCGTGAACAAGTGCTTGGAGAAGTGAGTTGTGATTGCGATACATAGTAAATGGCTTTTGGTGTGATTTTGAGCAGATCTATTTCAGATGGCACTCAGTCGGTTGCCAGGTTCCAATGCACTGTTCGCATCTCCTCATCGACAGGAAATGGATCTTGTACGGCGCATCGAATCAGTCGCATTACACCGTTCTATAGTCGCGCTAGCTCATTGAATCTGACATAAAGCTATTTATTATTCTCAACGCCTCGAAGTCCCTCGGGAATACCGCTTGAGACAATAATGAAAACTCAACTTCTATGTCATTCAACGTTCTTCATTTCCTTCATTGTTGTGGCATGATTTGGTACCTACGCTTCTTCGATTCCTTCGAAATCATTGTAACAAGTAAGAATTCAAACAATTCCCTGAGATATGGCTGCCAAAATATAGCACTGAGCTCGTGATTCAATGTACTCTTGTTGTACATTATTCTCAAGTTCTCCAGCGCACGCATGGGCCAGTAAAAATATCTCCAGTTCGCGTTCTCCCTCAACGACCTCGTCTTCTCCTTGATGCACTTGGCCCTGCGACCGGTATGTTCGTTGATCTTGTTGGCGTTTCGGAGTTGCTCTCATCCACATTAATAATTTTTCTGCAAGTTTCTGCGATCAGATAAGAATGCAAAGTGTGTGTCAGAAGTCCCTCTTCATCCACAAGTCGCTGGGCATCTTCTCTAAAGGCGTCCTGGCCCAATGGAAGGTTGCATTTCTTTGTAGATCAATTACTGTTTGGATTCTTTCAGATCATGATGGCGGCCTTTGGAGCCTCGTTCTGTCAGATTCTTATCCTGCTCACGTCACTCTTCTGTTACCGCTGGATCGCACTCAAAAGGCATCATCACAATGAAATCGTGTCGAGACGAAAAGATTCAGGCCACATCTCTTGTTCCACTTCAAGAGAAAATCGTTCTTAGCGCTGTATCTGCTGGCTTTTTCAACGATCACTGGCATCTGGGGCACGGTGTCATACTTCGCGATGTACATCACTCCTACCGGCCTCCGAGTGCTGGGTCCAATTGCTGCCGCCAAGTACGACCTGTCGCTGGATGATCTCCGCGAAACTGCGTGGACGTACGGATGCTTGCAGGTATAGTCGAAGAAACAGGGTTCACAGTGCCTATGACAATGCGAAGAGTTCTAGTGAAACACTACTCATTGTTACTATCTCACGCCTGGCAGTGAGTGGACGTAGTTTGTAAGTGAGAGAGAACATGAATGAACATGCACTGTACAAACACATTGGATTGATACTGGCAATTGCCCCATTTCAAGCTCGTGGACAGCGAATCTCAGCTGTACCCTATTCTCGGCCTCTGCGTCTGATGGGTGATCATTGTGCCCTGTTCTATTGCTCTGGTATCTCTCGGAGTATCGACTTATCGCTCCCTCCGCGCCCTGGATCGACTCGTCAGCGGAGAATACTCGTATCAAGCGCAGCTGTTTTTCGCACTGTGCATCCAGGTTGCCATCAATTAAATGTCGAGCACGTTGCCTTATTCCCTGTGAAAGGAATCTTTGTGAACTTCTATACGAATACAATACCAAGCTCTGCAGACGGTCGTTCCTCTCATTCTACTGTACACTCCCGCATTCTGCGCCATATTCTGCCCGACTTTCGATCTACCGGGAAGCGAACTAATTGATGAAGCTGATTCTTTGAAGCTGAACTAACAAGCAAACGGTTTGAGGAGATCTCATAGCCCCAGTTCTGACTCTTTTTCCAACACTGGATGCGATTGTTGTCGTTTATCTGATTAGAGACTACAGAAACGGGCTGCGGACAACGATTTTGAAATGGTAATATACGGATTTTGAGGGTCCAAGGAGTAATTCCCAGTTTGAGGACACGCATTTTGCCTCAGTTGGACGCAAATTCGACGCATGTTCAAGAAATGGGAGTACGATATGCACATGATTAAATAATATCAGTCTTCAAGTGTCAGTCTATCTATAAAGCATTATCTACAGAATGGCATTTGCCTGATTGAATAGAAAATGGGATTGTCAGCAAAAGCCATCGAACCAAGCAATGATGGCAGTTTAGGAACTGAAGACTTGAAGACTTTCTACAATGGGGTCAGAGAAAACACCGGAAATTGACAAATTTAAGAAACGGCTGCAAAAGAAATTGTAGTTTATGACATTAGACTGGTGAATGTTATGGATAGAGGCTCATGTGTGTTGGGACTTCAAGGGTTTGATGTACATAGAATTAGTCTCTTTTCGAGTCTTTTCTTCAATTCTTTTAATTAGCATTTCCATATTCTTTATCGGATGTTTGACTCATTTATTATGTCTTTATTTGAAATGCAACAAATTTTAAACCTATTTAAATGTTCACATTTCAAAGTAGAATACAGCCCATTTGACTGGCTCCTCTCCTCGTTTCCACAGAGTCCAGAACGGGTGCTTGGACGATCCATTTACGACTGCATCATTGGTAACCACGACGTTCTTGAAGACTTTGACGCATTTCCTGAAATAATAACAAACATTTTTGGAACCCTTTTGTTATTTCCTACCCCGCACAAATCTGCGCCATTCGCAGCTCCGTCTTAAGACCGATTCCCTTGCCCCGGTGAGCCGGGAGTGTGTAGAGGTGGTTGAGCTTAATAAAACAACTAATTTCTTTAACCTGTGACTCCTCACTTTTCCGACGCTGGACGAGGCAATCTCCCAGGCCACCAGGTCTCCTGTGGAAGTACGTGCACCGACAGAGGGAAGGTGCTCGATTTTCTTTCTGATTTGTAAACTTTTGGAACCGAACCGGCATCAACTTTCATCTACGGGTAAACTAATTTACTCAAGAATGGATGTCCAAAACTTAATTCAAGCTGCTCATCGTGTGATTTTCACGAATTCACTGTAACATCCATCCGCAAAGCTGCTTCCTGTTTTTCATTGAACATACTTCATCGCATCAGCCGTCGTCGATCGCTTGGCACTCCATGTTTCGTAGATGAGCTCCGTATCCGCTTCGCAGTCGAGTTCGACAAAATCATAGCCGTCCGGAAGCTGTATGTATTGCTGCAACTTAGAAATCGTCAATCAAATTTGGTACAAGTCTAAGGCCTTCATGATGTATCGTCTCTCATAACCAATCGTAACAAAATCGTCACACCCATAAAGGCATCATCCGGACATGGATATGAGGAGATCACTGGTATCCAAAAGTATCCTACCTTCGATAGTTCTTCGATTTGCAGCTGATTCATGTAGAACACGCACATCTCAACCTTGCCGTCCACTCTCAATCCGTATTCACGAGCCACTTTGGCGAATTCGTTCGCCACTTCCAGCTCACAATCCACTAGGAGCTTCTTGTGAGCCGCTGGAATAGATAGGTAGGCCATAATTAATATGACTGTTCATAAAATTAGCGTATTAAATAGGTTTGTGGTAGCACATAATGAAGAAAATTACCGATGCTATTTTTCAGTTTGTCGAGTAGCTGCCTGATTCCATTCTTTAGTAGGTCGAAATCGTGTCCTTGAGGTGGAGGGCGCACGAAGATTTGGGTCCTCAACAGTAAATGTCGACATACCCATTTGCGTTGGATGAATCCATCCTCAATCGTCTGGCGTGTCTCCGCTCCAGACGTTTGAAGAAGGATTATGCCAACCTTGATACCCATGCTAACACAGGATAAGAATTTCGCCCTGTGGCTAAGCCCGCGTGACACACTCACTGCTGGTTCTCATTCTCCTCCGTTATGAAGACGTAGGGGCCGAAGGAGAAGAAGCGGAGGTGCGAGTCCCTCCAGCCATCGGCTACGAAGTTCGACACATTCAGCAAAGCGGCGTTCTCGATGGCAAAGCGATGCTGAGGCTCTGAATTTCTAATGATAATGTAGGAAAACACGCAATAAAAAGGAGGCTGGTCTTCCACTCATTACCAGCTCAACATGAAAAGCTGCATGCAACTAACCATTGACTATTGTTCGCACGAGTTGAACGATTTCGGAGGTAGAACGATATTCGACAAGATCCATACTGTGGAGGTAGGCCTAGAAGTTTTTTCACTGATACAAATAAATGAGCGTTCCGAAAGCGCGCTGGAGACACGAGATCGGAACGCTCATGTTTAGAATAGTGGAACTAGTCAGGCGAGCACGAAAGGGAAGGAAAGGGGAACATTCAGAGGGCGAGCCGCTTGTCGGTGTGTAGAGGTCCAATAGCGTGCTTTTATCGCTCCCTTTTCCCGCCGAATGATCCAAGAGAGAAAGAGAGAGAGTGCGTACGTATTGCACAATTCTTGCGTGTGCCCTCGGGTGTGTTTTCTGCTCTTGGGATGAGTGAGCCGAATCTATTCTCCAAGGGAAGCACAATATATACCTTTATGCTGGCAATAATCTCACTATGCAGCAGTACCCGTTGGCTGAATCCGAGTAAAACAAAACAACATAACATTATTATGTCAATGTCTGCTGGGCGACGAGGGCTGCGTATTTGCCTTGGCGAGCCATGAGCTGCGCGTGGCTGCCTCTCTCCACGATCGCACCCCTCTCCACGAAGCAGATCTCGTCTGCAATGGATCCGACACATAGAACCCAATATGACATACCGTAATCCTTGATGGTATCCAGTCGATGCGCTATGGCCACACAAGTTCGTCCTTTAGCAGTTGACTCCAGCGCCGCTTTGACGACCTGAAAGGAAGCATTTATCAGAGCCGCACTGTACTTGAAGAAAAAGTAAATAAATGTACATTGATAAATGCTCAGAATCATGCTGATCACATGTTTTCTCGTAACCTTTTCGGACTGCGAATCGAGGGCGCTGGTGGCTTCATCGAGTAAGATCACAGCGGGTCGCCGTATGAGTGCACGTGCAATGGCGATGCGCTGCTTCTGGCCGCCTGACAGCGAGCGGCCCCGCTCACCAAGGGAAGTATCATAGCCCTTCAAGCGGGATGCATTTTTGCTATGGACTTTCCTACAAAATTTCTTCTAATGACTGCAGTACCTGCGGGAATGCCTCCACGAACTGCGCAGCATTGGCAAGTTTACATGCTTCGCGAACGTCTTCCAGCGTGGCGTCTGAGAGGGTCTTCTTCAATCGGGTCATCATGTCGGGTACCTGGGCATCCAAAGGCGACGTTCTCAGCAATAGTGCCTCTGAAGAGAATGGGCTCCTGGCCGACGAGGCCGATTCGCGACCGAAGGTGCTTCACCGCGATAGAAGGCAGTGGAGTGTCGTCTATGCTCTGTAGTGACACGTTTTCCCGACTGGTGTGAAAGCGTGTGACACTTGTCTTTCAGAGAACAACATAGAGAGCTTACAATAGTTCCATTCGTTGGTTCATAGAAGCGCTCCAGTAGATTGACGATCGTGCTCTTGCCGCTTCCTGAAGGGCCGACGAGCGACAGGGACTTGCCTGAAATATGATTTTAATTTTTATTTTTGACACAGGTATTTGAGCTAGAGTGACGCAGTTTCGTGACAACTGCTTCAAGAGATTTGATCAGTTTACTCTCACCAGCAGGTACGACAAAGTTGAGTCCCTTGGCAACGCGGTGCTGTGGCCTCGACGGATACGCAAAGTCGACAGTCCGAGCTTCCAGTCGTCCCTTGATATTCTGAAAAAGGCCGAGTTATAGCCGGGATACATCCCGCTTCCGTGGCGCAATCGGCAGCGCGTTCGGCTGTTAACCGAAAGGTCGGTGGTTCGAACCCACCCGGGAGCGAATATTTTGCTCTTTTTCATGTTCTATCAAAAACAGGGACCCACGGGTTTATCGCCGCTGTCCAGGTCGGTTCGAGTGGGGTCAATGAGGGCGAGCGATGCCGATGCTGCAGAAACAGCTCCGATGATGTCATTTAGTGATCCCGCCATCAGCATTACCGCCCACCCAACGCACATGACGCACATCTAAAATGATTAAAGAAATATTTTGTCCACAACTTCCACAGCTGTTTTACGGACCGGAATCTTGCTCCTACTCCTTCTTTAAAATTTTTGCCGCGTTCTCCTCATCTTTACTTCTTGCAGAGAATAACGATCAATTGTGAAAGTGAAGCTCGATGTCGAAGAGGGGATGACGAAATACCTCCGAAATAAACTGCTGATTGACGGTGATGAATCCGCGGTAGACGAGGGCACATCCGATGCTCGTGGCGATGAAGGCGTTGATGAAGAAGAAGCACTGCGACGTCCCGTGCGTTATTGCACGGAAGATTCCGCGCTGCAACAAAATAACATGTTTCGTAACTTCACCCACTCCGAGTATATCTTACAGTTTCGACAGTTCTCTTCGAATTACATCTTTCAAGGACTCAATCCGGGAACCTTGTTCATTGGCCGGGAGCTTGCTTCTTGCACAGCAACAAATCGATCGATGAACCAGTCCGAAACGCTGAGCAGCTGGATTGTCCGAACGTTCTCGAAGATCTCGATCGCGAACTGAATGAGCACGGTATGCAGTAGGCAAATGTGCAGTGATTACCTCTCCGGAAGTGTCGACCTTCTCGTAGACGCCATGGGCGGATTGCTCGAAGTGCTGACAAATCATGAAGAGGCCTGCGTAGAGAACAGCACAGAAGAGGCAGACCTGAAAGCGCGGGATAGTCGACCGTCAACCTCCTCTCTATTACCAATCCGTTAGGCCAGCAGTATGCAAAGCACATAATCGTCAGACATAGCAGGCTGAAGACGTTCTCGTAGAGAAGCGATGCGCGGTAGTCCAAGGCCTTGAACAAGTTCTTTTAAATAAGGAGTCTGCCCACTCCTTCTCCTACTCCGAGTAGGAGCAACCTTTCAGATTACGCTCAGTAGGGAAATCAGAGCCGAATCAGGCCAAAGTGCATTGGCCACAATTTACACATCGGACACGGAACTTTGCTCCTACTCCTTCTTTAACTTTAGATTGTCCTCACATCTCTCTCTGCGAATAAACTGTGATCTTTGAGCATCTCAATGCTGGATTAGTAACTTACGGCATTGGCAATGGCGGGTTGCTGGCTCAGAGCCACCGCACAGGCAGCGGTTGAAGTTTCCTGCCTATCGAAGTAGGCCACGGGGCGGTGGAGGAGCGACGAAAGGCACCGCACGCGCAGCTTATGCATCACATTCTCCGACGTCAATGCTCCTGTGGCTCTCTGTAATGAAGAAAAGCTATTTATTATCTAGAGCACCCTTTCAAAAATACCCAAATGCCAATGATTTCGAAATCGGAAATACTGTAATGAAACGGCGATTAATGAAGGAGTGGGAGCAACTTGTCTGATTACTGTCATTAGTGCAAGTGAACTTTGGTTAGACACGGGCCAAAGTGCATTTTCACCCCCAATTGCCAGCTATTTTACAGAAACGGAATGCTGCTGCTACTCATCCCTTGAAATCCATACCGAAGTCACGACGGTTGCCCAAACGAAGAGGCCCAGAACGGTGAGGGAAATGAGGCAATTCCGCATCGTCTCGACGTACTCCTCCTCAGTGAAGGCGCGGAAGAGGAATATCCAGACGACCTGCAGAGTGGAGTCATCAAATGAAGGACTGCTGTTAAAGCTTACAAGCTTCAATTCAGATAAGACAATTTCGCTCACCGAAAACAGAACCATCTCCGAACCCCGCGCGCAGGAAGCAAGGATTTGAAGAAGGACGCGAGGTTTATCGAGGAGTAGGAGGGAGAAAACACCACCGGTCAGGGTGGGGTAGACTGTATCCGGGGCGGAGACTTCGGACATCCTGGAAGGCAGGAAAAGTCATGCCATCGCAAGATAGCGCGATACTATCTATCCATGACGAATATTCTCTTTCGTACAAAAAATGCGTTGATGGAATTTGAGCATTTTTGAATCGTGCTCATGATAAGTTCATTTACCTGGATTCCTTCCTCGGTTGACTCCTCTGGCTCCGTACAGAGCTGTAGGCAATCGATGTCCCACGGGCTCCGGTGAACATAGGAACGGATGCGTGTAGGTCTTCCGATTCCTCTTTGCCAATAAAAAGATTCTTGCTGGGAGACATGACTACATCGTCTTCTTCCTCTTCGACAATTCTGTCGTGATTCTTTTCCACATCCTGGAGAGCCACCATCCCCGCGAATATTCCGCCTTCTTTTGCGACGAGGTCGGCGTACGCTGAAATAATGTTATGACGGTTACTCTGATTATCTCACATCCTTCCTCCACGACGATGCCGCCATCGAGGACGTAGACGCGATCGACGTGCTTGATGGTGCTGAGGCGGTGCGCGACGACGAGGGTCGTCCGACCTGGACGAATACAGAGTACATCGAATGATCTCATGTTCAAGTCAACTCATGTTCAAGTCATTACATGCTGTTTTATCATCAAGTCAAGTCATAATTTCGTAAAAATTCCATACCAGATGAAGCCTTGTTCAGTGCTGCTTGAACGACTCGCTCGGACTGCGTGTCCAGAGCAGAGGTGGCTTCGTCAAGGAGCAGGATCTGAAATGATGTCGCTTTCTCTACGTTCTAGAGGGTCGAGAGGATTTCTAATCACTCACCCGCGGATTGGTGGCCATGGCTCGTGCAATGGCGATGCGCTGCTTCTGTCCACCTGACAAAGCGACCCCCGCCGGACCGAGGAGAGTATCGTAGCCCTGAAGGCATCCTTCTTCCACAGTCAGGCATGATCAAAGAACATTCCATATTCCGGCATCAAAACATGATCTTTTCTGTTCGCCGATCCGCATACCTTCTCCAGTCCGACAATGAACTCGTGTGCATTGGCAATATGCGCAGCCTTCTTGACAGCTTCGTCGGACAGATCCCTCCCGAGCTCGATGTTTTCTCTAATGGTGCCGTGGAACAAATTCGGCTCCTGCGAGACGATGCCGATGATCTACAAAATCGTCTCCAACGGAGATCAATATAACACTTAGCAAGGAATGCGAATTTAGATGCGTTTGTTACTTTCGTAATGCTTGTAAAGGCTCACCGTTCGTAGCTGCCGCACATTGTAGTCCTGGAGGGGGCGTCCGCCGACGCTTATCGACCCAGCGCCAGCGTTGAAGACGCGGGTAAGCAGCCCGATCGATGTGCTCTTGCCGCAACCACTCCGTCCTACGAGTGCCACCGTCTGGCCAGCCGTCGCACTCCATGAGAGACCCTGAAGAATTCGGCGCGTAAGTATAACATTAACGAAGTTCTATCATCATTAAAATTGCTCAACTATCTCGGTTTTAACCTCCTCTTTTCTTTCCACGTTTCAATGCACGTGATAAATATTATTATTTTTATTTCGTTCCGGAATGGTCGTGTGAAACTTATCTTCTATAGAAGCGGGAATGACTTTGAATACCTTGAGTACCGGGATATCCGGTCGAGTTGGATAGGCAAAGGTGACGTTGCTGAATGCGATCGTCGTATCGTCCGGAGGAGAGAGTCCGTCCGTGGAAGAGGTGATGTCAATGGACGGTACCTTTATTATGATTTTCGAATATTGATTAATGATTATCGATTTTGGATCAAGTATGTTTCGTCGGAATAAACGTTCCGGACCGTACGCTCATCGCCGTACGATCTCTCTCCACTCTCCTCTCGTTGTCTGACGGTTAGAGAAACGAGAGAACAGTGGAGAGAGATTGCAGGATGATGCGCGTACAGTCCGGAACGTTTATTCCGCCGATAATATGTTTCGGCGTGTCCTTACCCTATCGATGATCTTGTAAACGACGGCTGCAGAGACACGCGCCTTCAGAATCGCCGTCATGTGAGGCGTGAGGATTCCTGAACGTCACAATTTCTTATTGACAGATCCTTTGCCCCGTTCCTCCGCTATTTTTATGTCTATGCTGATCTGCCTCTGATCCGCGATTTGCATACCCAGAATGTATGAGGAGAACATGAGCACATTGATGACAGCCAGGATGTCGCCCGAGTTGCTGATGACGCCGCTCTTGTACGCGTTCAGGCCGTACCTTCAACATGGGTTAGATCTGAACTCACTAGTTGACCCATTTGAATTGTACATAACTCATCCTAAATTATGATTTAGAATACTAACTGGTCTCCGATGATATCATCATTTACCGCAACCTGATCTGTGCAACATCGCTTGTGAACCCGGGGCCCGGCCCATTCACAAGATCATCGCACCGTGACATTTCGCGTGCAAAGTGATCATCATAAATTTAGTCTCGATCGTATTTTGGGAAAGCAGCGCATCACTTGAACTACCTAAATTGTTGACTCGGATCACAATTTGTACTTGATCGGCTTCCACTCACCAAAGCCCCGCAATGTAGAGGGCGTAGAGGAGGAAGTAGAAGAAGCCCTCGAAGAAGCCGACGATGCTCCCCAGCCGGACGGCAGGTGAAATGCCCGACCGTAGCGTCTTTGAGTAACGCTGCAACAGGACGATTCAACAGGATTCCGCAAGTTTTCATTCGTCTTAGTATCGGCGAACCAAACTTGTCTTCACTTCGCACCTTGGTGCGAAGTGCTCTCCAGCTGTCAGACCACGACAGAGCTTTACTTTCAATGGGGAGGGAATAGGACGGACGGAACGCCATTTTAGGCGCGTTTGGTTCTCCCGATATTAGCATGCATTTGTATACTTATTTAATCTCGGTAATGCGAACGAAAAATTTTAGGGGGGGGGACGAAAAAAGTATTAGGGGGGAACCCGGTTGTCTCCCTCGACCCCACCTCGATCATGGTCTCCTGTCCATTGCACGCCGCGACAGTCTTGACGTTGGAGATGGCCTCATCCGCGATGCCACCGGCATCCTCAGCGATTTGCAGTGTCTCTCGCATCAGGTTTTGCGTAATCTGAAAAATATGAAAATGACTTTTGTTTGTAACTATAAACGTGTATCTTACCACCGGCACAACAGCATTGATGGCGCAGCAAACCGGTCCAAGGGCAATCATGATGAGCGTTACGCGCCATTCCGTTATGAAAGCGCCGATCAAGGCCGAGAAGTAGAAGGTAGAGCTCCTGTAAAATCAGCCAAGATTATCAGTTATGATATTTTCGAGTGTCCTTCTTTCGAAGTTCCCACGGTGTCTAAGAGAGAACTAGGCGCCTTTATTATGAACAATTGTCGAGCGAAAATTACTGATATTCTTGAGAACCTTGTCAACATTCCGATTTTGTCGCCGACAGCGTCGCGGATTCGATCGATGCTGCTGCAAATGAAAGGCGGTGAGCCATGACAGCCAAAAGCTAATTCTACTTGTTGAGCTGATTGGACAGTGCCCCTGATGTCGTAGAGTCGAGGAAAATCGCATCCTGTCCGAGGGTTGATTCGAGGAAGAGCCTGCAAATTTCGGCTGTAGTAAAATTCATTGGACAGGTGGTCCGTTTATATTATCTTTTCGATCGGGCTCTTTTATCATTTCTATTTCTAGGACCTTATCAGCCGCACCATAACACAGTGCACAGGAATTGAAGTTCCGTTTCCATTTTCAATTAATCTTCTACTCACCTCCGTATCCGCGCAATCATCTTTTCGGCGGCATACGAGAGAATGAAGTGCTGGAAGTTATGTTTTCCAGCGCCGATCCAATAAATCTTAATGGCGAACCTCTATGGATGAGATCACAAATATCAGCAACCCGGTTGCAAGGTAGATGCCCGCAAACGTTAGAACCTGCCGCAGAAAGGAAGAGTTGCCCGTTGGCTGAAAGAAGTCAAATTACGATAATACGTTTCTCGATTTGAAACATCGAAATTATCTCAATATAGCGGATACATATGTACTCACATTTTCGAATTGAATGTAGATCGTATCGACGCGTCCCATGAGGAATTGGATCGAAGGCCCTAATGCCCCTTCTGTCACAGCACATATTACTCCGATCAAGATGAGAATCCGGTCCGACGTTGTTGAAAATCGAAACTGAACAAACTCTTCTTGCAAAAGAAACGAAGGAGATCGGATATTGGCCCGAAAGAAATCTGTCACGAACCAATTGAGTAAAAGGAACTGGTTCGACACCCTTCGTTATTTCATCGTCATCGTCTTCAGAGCTGAAGGAACAAAATCATGATAGAGGTCGGAATCAAGTACCTGCAGGAGAAGATCTTCTTTAATAGACCGGTGATAGACGATTTGCCTTTGGGGTCAGAAGTGGAGGATCCTTCCGAAGACATTCTGACTGGTGGAATGGCCTCTGGGCTGGCGCGAGCCGACTTTATGTAACTCGCCGAAAAGCTATTACTGCAAGATCACTGTAGTGGAGTGCGCGAATGTTCAACGCGAATTGTGTGAGCGACCACTGGGACAACTCGCAATTTGAATAGGCATTGAAAAGTCAACGGAGAGCGAGGAGGGTTCCGGGCGGGATGAGTTCACTGGAGAGATTAAACTCCGCATCCATCAGCGCTCTATCAGCTCTCCTCGCGGCACTATGCAAACAAGCAGAGAGTCTCATGGCAGCAACACAATAGCACCATGCAGGTTGATCAACAGGGAACATGGAGCTCTTCACGAATAAGCTCAATCCGTCATGGTTTTGTCCGCAATAGTCAAGCTAACAGTTCACATCTATCAAGACTAATTGTAAGTATGAGACTGTTGCCTAAGCTTTGTGTCCGATACGCGGCAACTCACGTTTGACTACGAAGCACTCGCGTCTTTGGAACGCAGTTGACTCCGAAGTGATTGGTCTTTCGTTCCCAAGGGCGGGCTTTGGCATTGTCTCCATCGTCGTTTCAGTGACGCAATGTCATCAAAGGCAGCCGCGCCATCACATTAAACATGATCTTTATCTGACGTTTCGAAGCGTCGAAACAGCATGGGAACCGGGGAAAGGTTATCAATCTATCAGCGTTTTGAAGTCCGGCGAGATACCCACCTGACGATTCGTCTGTAACGAAGTAGAGTAGCAACATTAAACAAACCTGAAAATAAATAAATGTGCTCCTGCTCATTAAAGGTGATGGACCAATAACAACTTGATTAATTACCCATACAGGCGGTAATTATCTTCACAAGGGACGTTAAGCTTGACCGTCGCATGTCAGCCGCCACTCTCCGCTAGATTAGAGGGGTGAGCAAACAATTAATATTCTATATTATTTCTTTACGGCGAAAACAGACGCATGTGAAACGCATGTCAATAACGGTGCTTTCTCAGTGTATTGAGATTGAGTTGTTGCGCAGAGCTTTCGGGAAGCATCCGCCAATGGCCCTGCGGTACGACGGCGTCAGAGCCAAGAGGGTGATGCAGTGCGCGATGGCATGCATATTGATCATCTGTTGCGCCGACGACGAAAGCACTGCATGACAGAAATAAGAACAGCAGTAGTTCCGGCCACTACCGACGCTTTCGATGCCTCCATAAAACTGGACGCATAGTGCTCCCAGTGGAATGACCCCAAAAGCTGCCGGGATGATGACCTGTAACGGAACAGTCAATAGGACCGGTGATATAAAAAAAACTCACCTGCAACAGGAGCATCTTCGTCATTCGACGATGGAAAGCAATAGAACGCGCGCTGAGAGCTGGCGTAGTACGAAGGGTTCGGAAGATTTGGAGGCTCATCTAAATCCTGCCACGGGATCGCAGCGCATACATACAAACATGATGGCAGCAAACGACACGACGGTTCCCAATGCCACGTACGAAAGGAAGAAAGCCGCCATCTTAAAATCATTAAAATTTATCCGATGTTTTTATAAATGGTTTTTGACTCTATTTACGCACCTTTGAGTCGATACACTCCACTCTCGCTTTCAACGCATCGTTCCATGTAGAAAAGTGCTGAAAACAATGAATTTGCATACACTCTCACAAAAAAATATTCCCACCTTGTGAACTAAGTGATGCGAATTGAGAAAAGGCAATCGGATTCGTGAGACCTCAACAAGTATAAATTGAATCATGACCCATCTTGAACATCTCACAAATAGTATTACCGGGATCGGGATGAGAAATAGTTGAAGGAAAAGAAGGAGAACAACAATAGAAGTACGTGTCAACTTGAGCTTGCTTGCAGGCATCATGACAGCCTGAATAACGACATAGCCTCCTGCCAAGTAAAAAATTTATTCCAAGACGAGGGGGGGTAACGCAAAATGAGAGACACCACAAGCGCCCAAGTCTTGATTGTAGTCCGGGCCTCTCTTTTAAAGTTATATCGTCTCTTGGAAGAAAACGTTTTTTTTGGTTGGGGCTATATGTATGTCGAGTATCTCAATTTCTCACTTGATGTCGATGCAAGAAAATGCATACGTAAGCGACGAACATTTGGACCATTATGAGAATGTAAATACTCTGCAAATACCGTCTTTTGCAATCATAAAGTCTGATTTCATCACATAAGTTTGAATTTGATTCATTCCAGTTGCTTTTAACAGATATTCTGAAAGCGCTCCATCAGCAAAACCACATGAAAAAGGGAAGAGGAAGATCATTGCACAAACGAAGCTGTTAAACGTGTCAGCGAAGAAAGTCCAGAACTACAATAATCTGTAATACGATTTTCGAGATTCGAACCTGAAGAAACAGGAGAAGAAACTTGTAAACCTCCGAAGATTTTCCGGAAAAGAGAATTGTGATGAATGCTGTTGCAGCATTCACAAGTATTGTTATAGTCCCGAAAGTGTTGTGGATGAGGCGAAATTCGGCCAAGAGTTCTGCAGAAGGGGGCTGCATACGAACAATAGAGTTGTAATGTCTATTTTCCCTGCGGACAACTTTCACCTGGAATGTAATTGTTCTCATATTGTTTTTTTTCACCGAAGATTATGCTCGCCATCCAGCAGCCAGTCGGACCGGAGCTGTGAGACTTGGTACAAACTACGATACCCCAGTTTTTTCTAACATCGAGCGTGCCTGCAGTCCGTCATTGGGGGCGAGGGAATTTGAATGTCCCTACTACCCGACAACTATCTTACTAAGAACGCATGTTACCGCATTTCGAAAGCCCTCACTGAGATACAGACCATTTATGGACTACTCGGCGCCTTTTCAAAATATATTCTTTATCCAGTAGCATGATGCAACTTGCCTTTATGACTGTACGAAACAAAAACAGTATGAATGAAACAGTAAACAGTCTGGACGAAAAAATAATCGATCAATCAATCAGCTTTTGGAGCTCCGTCTTGATGGCTTCCGTGAAGTTGGATGAGTTACCAACATGTCGATCGAGCTTCAATGAATGTTGATCAATAAATGAAAACGAAAAATTGAAAAGCGCCCGGTGGGCTCCTTTAATCCTGAGGGTCTCATGTTAGCCGCCACTATTCGCAAGCTGAGAGGTGTGAACAAACAATTAATATTCTATATAATATATTTCCGGCGAAAACAGACGCATGTGAGTAACGGTGTTTTCTCAGTGTATTGATATTGCTCTGTTGCGCTGAACTTTTGGGAAGCATCCGCCGATGGCCCTTCGATTCGACGGCGTCAGAGCCAAGAGGGTTATACAATGCGCGATGGCATGCACATTGATCATCTGCTGCGCCGACGACGAAAGCACTGCACGACACAAATAAGAACAGCAGTAGTTCCGGCCACTACCGACGCTTTCGATGCCTCCATAAAACTGGACGCATAGTGCTCCCAGTGGAATCACCCCAAATGCTGCCGGATGACCTGCAAAGAAATGGTCAGCGAAAAGGTTTTGTTTCAGGGATCAGTCATTAGGAGATGGCCTAAAGGATAAGTCTGATTTCGCATTTATCGCACTCCAGATGCTGTAGCACGGATCTTGATGGTCCGTTCGTATACTTTTGAGATTCTTTTATAGCAAAGACATTCGACTACCCACATTCTTATCACCTGTAGCAGAAGCATCTTGGTCATTCGACGATGAAAAGCGATAGAGCGCGCACTCAGTGCTGGCGTCGTACGAAGGGTGCGGAATATTTGGAGGCTCATCTGAATCCTCAATCATGGGATCGCAGTCAACGAATAAACAAACGAAAATGATGGCAGAAAACAACACGACAGTTCCCAATGCCACGTAAGAAAGTAAAAAAGCCGCCATCTCAAAATCATAAAATTTATCGGGTTTTTTATTAAATATTTTTAGTCTATTTACGCACTTTTGAGTCGATACACTCCACTCTCGCTTTCAACTCATCGCTCCATGTAGGAATGTGCTGAAAAGAATGAATTTACACTCTCAGTAATTAAATATTCCTCCCTTGTTAAGGAAGTGATGCGAATCGCGAAAAGGCATTCGTATTCGTGAGACCTCAACAGGTATAGAATGAATCATGATCCGTCTCGAACATCTCACGAATAGTACTGCCGGAAGCGGAATGAGAAATAGTTGCAGGAAAAGAAGGAGAACCGCAATAGAAATACGCTTCAACTTGAGCTTGCTTGCAGGCATCATGACAACCTGTATAACGATTAGGGGCGTGAATGTGAATACGAATAATTCGTCTGACTTCAGTCTGTCTCGTTTCCTATCCGGATAACGGGATAGACGATGTCTGTTATCCGAATAGTTATACGAATAGTGACCGTCTATCCGGATTTTCGCAGAGAGAATCAGTAAAACATGGTTTAACCAGCTGCTTGAGCCGAAATAAAATACTCAAATACAACGGAACGATGTATTGACAATATACATTAGAACAAAACAGAAAAACGTCTTTGGCCGTAAAAACTGACACATCAAACTAACTCATCAATTATAAATGAATATCGCTACAACAAAACACTGAAAATTCACTCGAAATTAAAAGATGATGTGAAATGATTTGAAACTACTCGTCTTGCGAATCATAGTCGCTATCGGGATTGGGAGCTGCGGAAGAGGGCGCCAGTGGCTCATCCGGGGAAAGGGATGTTGGAGCAGGAGGATCGGCCGAAACAGCTCTGACTCGATCCTTTATCCCATTAACGGAAATGAGAAGGCAGCGTTCGGTGTTCTCAGCACTCAACGTCGTTCGCATTGTGTTCCTACAAAATGCGGACTTTTCAGACAACAATATTTCTATACCGGTGAATAATTCCAGCCGCAGAGAAAAGGCGCTCGCTCTCTGCTGACGACGCGGGAACGCAGAGAACACTTTGGGCGACCCGCGCGAGTTGGGGGAACCTCTTCTGATTTGCGGCCCAAAAGCGGAAGGGATGCATCGTAGCAAGAGCGCTCTAAAAATTATAACCTCTCGTTCATAAAAGAAAGAATATACCTCGTGTGCACTGGCGTATTCCAAGTACTGGCGAATCTCCTCCGCTACTGGATTTGTGGTGACGCTTCGAAGAGAGTTTAAGTGCGCAAACCGGCCTTCAACAAATTTTATACAGTAAATTGTAATATGCATTACTCGATGGAGCCATGGCCGTGGAAGTCTTCCGCTGTGCAACAATTGCAGGTGGTTGAATGCTCTTGAATTTGCCGTTCTCTGTAAAAGTAGATAATTCAATACAGAAATAAATGCACTCACCAATCGATTCTTGTACATCGAGAGCTAGCTTGTTACGAGTGGGCACGGGCAGAATAGCCGGATGCATGACAAAGCGCGTGTCAAAGAACGTTGCGAACATCAAAAAGCTGTTCGACGCGAACTGGGAAGCTCTTGATTCGAGAGACGACTTCACGGCAGATGCGAGGGCAGAAATCGACCCGGCCTTCGCTTCGTAGACTACGCAATGTGCGCATAATTCCATTAGGATAGGAATGACTTCCGTAGATGGAGTTTCGTTGGCGCACAACTAAAACGAATTTCATGCTTACAATAGTCGCAGAATGCCTTTTTGGTTTCCCTCATAATTATTTGATAATAATGACGTGCAAACCTGGCGGGTTTCTGACTCGAAAGGGGAGAGAAATTGGAGAAGCTCCACAAGAGTTTCCTCTTCTGCTGGCGTGATCTCCGCCCGCTGATACAAGCTCAGACAATGATTAATGGCAGGAATTCGACTCAAATTCGTTCCTTCCTGAACGAGATAAAATGAAAACAAATTGCAGATTTAAAAAAGTTACCGTATCCACAGCGGACTTGATCAGGAAAAAGTAACTATTCCATCTTGTTGGAACTGTTTGCGGCAGACCCACAGCCTTCTTCCCCATTTGCAACAGAGCGCTGATATTAAATATTTTATATCATTTTAAGATGTCAAATACCTCGAAAAATCTTGCCTCGCCACGGAACTTCTATGTATCCGTTCGGCGAACTTGCGCAGCTTTTCAACAGCATCAAACGAGACCCAGCGCTGTAGATGATTGGCTAACGCCAGATGAAGAGCGTGGGCTCCACAATGTACACTGCAAATCAAGTTACTGCTTGAGCGAAATAGTTTTGAAACGCTACTTTGGTATGCCGAGATCCTTAGTGGCCATTTTTCGAATATTCGATGCGCCATCCGTAGTAGAGGCCACAAACTGCTCGATGTTGTACTCCCGCATGATCTAATATCACTGTTATATTTTAAAAATATATAATAGACAGTCGTACCTCCGTGATTGTACTCGCCATTGCCATTGATGTGTGCTTTCCGGAGACTTGGCGCGCTGCCAATATGAGGACCCGAGGCTCAAACGACTCCGTAAGATAATGTGCTAAAAGTATACTAAATATTTACGCAATAATTAGTTGAAAACCTGTGCAAGAGAGCAGATTCAACGTTCCGTTCTTGCTCGTCCATAAATCTGCAGTGCAACTAACGTGCCGACCTTCTATCTCCTAGAAAATATATATTTTTTAAAGAGCATCTGTCCAAAATTATATGATATGAAATTCATAATACCTTAGCAATTTCCTCCTTTTTGAGGGCCACGAGTGAAGGCAGAACTTTGTTCTTCAACTTCCACGCAGAGGGGAAAGAGGTGATCATAGACGAAGCGAAGGCCCGAAACACGGGACTTTCCACATGGTTAAAGGGCAAGTTGCTTCCCACAACATACTGACAGATACGAATATCGTCATTACTTTGCATCGCCATCATGCTACGCAATCTTAAATTAATATTTTTAAAAATATGCAAAAAAATTACCTATTGTAAACGTCCAGATGGAACGTCTCCAGGTGGTTCCACATCGATTTCGTAGAACTGCTGGTTAACGTTAGTTTGACGGGGCAATGACGGCAGTGCTTCTCTCCCGGGTGACTGATGTATTCATCATGAACTGGGGACGTCTGAAGATTAATTATTAGAAAAATGTGAATCCCAGCAAACCGTCGCTTTGTTTCTTTTGACTCGCGAAGGGGCGATTGCGGGCGATTGCGAAGGCTGCGTCGTGGATGGAATAGCGACTGGGGAAATTCCCTGAATTCATCATTGAGCAACGAAAAAAATAAATAACAATTTGGAAAGGTTACCGAAACAACTGCTGCCGGGGTCATGGCCTGCTGACTCGACGAGGAGGGAGGAGGAGAGGGCGGAGTAGGAGGAGCAG
>JACMIG010000423.1:4134-25662 GCA_014805385.1 Levipalatum texanum
GGTTGGCCAAGCGTAGTTTTTTGCACGAGTGGTTGAAATATGGTGGGGCGAATTTTCCTGTGAGAAAAAATATCGGCGACTCAGAACAAAATCAGGAGAATGGGAGTTTCATGGGGAATTATTAGTGTTGGCAGAATTCATCCCAGACTTCATTCATGTCTCATCCTTCACTGCATCCGTCTCAGACTGCGATGATTGCATGTCTTCATTCAATGCGTCTGCATTCATCGCATCTCAAGTGAATGCAGACTGAATGAATGAATGCATTCATTCATTCAGGGATGAAAGAATGAATGCATTTTTGGTCTCGGATGAAAGAATGAATGCATTTTTCGTCTCGGATGAAAGAATGAATGCATTCCCGTCCCGGATGAAAGAATGAATGAATTCATTCTCAGATGAACATTGATGCATTCTTTCTTCGTGAATTCCCTTTTTTCAAGAACGGATGTTAGAATAAGTTAATGGACATCTAAAAGAGAATATAAGGGACAGAATGGAAATCTTGTCGAGCACCAATCTTTTGATTTACCACTGATTTTATGGCCAGTTAGGCTCGGTAACGAAGGGCGAAGCTGTATCGGAGAGTTTGAGGGCAGGAATTTTCACTGTTTCGACCGAATCAACTGTTCAGATTGTACGCCCAGAGAACTCTGGCAAAATACGCTGTTTACCAGTTGAAACCCCTGTTGTCCTTTCGTTGGGCGAAAAGGGAATTGATTTACTTCAATACAACGTGAAATTTAGTTGGAGGGCGACGAGCGTTCATTCGGTATGCATAACCTTGCTCCCAAAAATCAGTAGATCGAGAACTGCATTCTCCCGCGCTATCCCGTTCATTTTATGCGTTTGGTGGACTGGCAGTGCAGTCTTTTACAATAGCATTTTCTCCACGGCACCCAGATTAGTCAAACATTTCTCGACCGGCAGAATTTTAGTGTGATTGGTAAATGTCATAAAGTAGATCTACGGTAATCCTTCATGTGCCCCGTGGAACTCGGACAATAGATCCAATAAGTACCTATCTTTCACCTTCATTATGGTTTGTTTGGACGTGACAGAAAGCATACGGTGATGGTGACGCACCCAAAAGACCACGATCACTGTCGAAATTCGCAGCCGGATTGGTCACTGCATCGTCTAGTTAAAGTGCAATGAATGCATTCATTCATTCATCTTTGGCGAATCTTTATCTTTATTTTTATCGTTCCGATCGGGATATGGACAGTGTATGGGGTCCTTGTAGATTGGCGCTGGCGATCGGAGTTGTTGGTCTTTGTAGACCGGGCAGGAGTATTATAGCCGGATCCGTGATGGATAGGGCATTAGAGTTGATTCTGGTATCGAAAGGAGTCTTGTTTTGAAGGGGCCATATGGTAGGTTGACAATGTCACCTGGTAAGGAATTCCATGCAGAAATAGTCCGGGACACAAAAGTCGAATGCGCTGGCTGTATTTGAAATGGTAGTGAGATCCTCAGGTTATGTGCTCCACGTGTATTATGTTGTGGTGGGCTAAGCGTGAGTAGAGCGCTCAGATCCAGATGAAATGTTACCATCTATGCACTTATGAAGAAACAACAGATCGCTAATAGTTCTGTGTGATTGGTCCAAAGTTTAGATTGCTGGATATATGAATTCCGAGGTCTTTGAAACAATTCATTGGTTTGAGTACAGTACCGTTTATAGTATAAATTGTTCTACTTTTTAGGCTGCCGAAATGTTCTACAGCACATTTTGATTCTGAGATAGTAAGGTTCCAGTTATTTGCCCATTCTGAGATCTCATTAAGCGTTTTCTGTGGCTCTCTGGCATACTGAGGTACCTCGGCGAAGAGTTTAAGATCGTCGGCGAAGAGCCCATATTTGATATTTGGAGGGATGATTTTCCTTATATCAGTTATATATAGTATGAAAAATAGTGGGCCTATGCTTGAGCCTTGTGGAACACCAGAAACAATCGGAACTGGAGACGAGAGTGAGCCGTCTACCAAAACACTCTGCGTTCTTTCAGATAAGTATGAGCTGAGCAGAGTGATTATATGTTTTGATATTCCAAATGAGTGGAGTTTGTGTAGAAATAGTCGGTGGTCTATTGAATCAAAGGCTTTTTTGAAGTCAATATAAACCGTATCCCACGATTGTTTCTGGGAGTTAATCTTGAGGTAATTGGAAAAGGTTTCACACATCTGTGATGTCGTTGACCGTTTATTTCGAAATCCGGCTTGCATTGGGTCAAACAGGGAGTGTTCCTCTAGGTATGCCACTAGTTCTTCGATTATTATTTTTTCGAAAATTTTGCTCGCTGTGCAAGTCAGCGAGATCGGTCTGAATTGGGTGATGACGTTGCTGTTAGTTTTCGGAATTGGCTTCACAATAGCAGTTTTCCAAATTGAGGGAATAGTGCTTGTTAACAGAATTTTGTTAAAGATAATTTGTAGGGGATTGAGAAGGGGTTCTCGACATTTCTTGTAAACAATGTTTGGAATTTGGTCCGGAGAAAGATTACATTTCGATTGTAAAGAGTTGATAGCGCGAAGTATGTGGTCACAATCAATGAAAGGAATGTCGAACAATTCATTTCTAATAGGGAACTCAAGTGGTCCCGACAATGGCGGACTTTGAACGCTAGAGAAGTAAGATGCGAAGGCCTCTGCTTTAGCTCTACAATCTGTGATGGAGGTTCCATTGCCATCTACTATCGCTGGGGTTTGCGCGACACCTCCTTTTAATCGCTCTTTACATATCTTATAGAAGAGTTTTGGGGATTTTAATGATTTAGCTTCTATGGCGCACTCATATTCCCCGAGGGCGCGCTTGTATCTTTCGTTGGCTTTTATTGAGTCTCGTGAATACGGAGCGATTTTGGACAATCTATTAGCTCTCTCATAATGCTTTCGTACCCAGAGTGGGAATTGGTGACGTTTACTATGAAGAGGAGATAAGGGAACATATCTGTCCAGAACGTTATTGACAAATTTGGAGAAATAATCAAAAGATTCATTTGGAAGTAGATGGTTGAGGGCTACGGTCCAGTTATGACAACTCAGTACAAGCCGAATGAGATCCCAGTTGGCTTTGTTATAAAGCCGATACGGTTCTAATATTCCATCTTGGGTGTTTATGGGTCCTGTGGATATTTGGAAGTGTATGGACAAATGATCACTCAATGGTATTCCTGTGACGCAATTCCTAATATTGTCCTTATTCGAAAGAACGAGATCTAGAATGTTATTACCTCTAGTGGGTTGTTGAACAAATTGTGTAAGACCATTATCGACTATAAATTCCAAAAAGTCATTTGTAGATGTCGTAGTTAGATCGCTCCAGTTTATGTCTGGGTAGTTTAAGTCGCCCGCTAGGATAATTTGCGATTGATTTGTAAAATGAGTCTCCAAGAACGTCAAAAATTCCCTAAGGGAGTCTGATGTTGAATTCGGAGCTCTATAAGCGGAGATTACCTTCAATTTATCGCGAGTCGTGTTGGGTTGAATCTCGCATATCACAGCCTCAAATCCAGAATTGCAAAATGAGTCAATTAAAACAGGTGATAATTTATGTGATATAATCAGGGCGGCACCGCCTCCTCGTTCAGCTACAGATTCTTTTCGATCAGCGCGGAAACATTGTAATTTTGGGTGTTGACCTATTAACATAGAATCTGGATCAGAGCGCCTTAACCACGTTTCATTTAAGAAAAATATATCGAATTTTTTTGTATCAAGCAGCAAGCGCAACTCGACTAATTTGTTTCGGATACTTCTACAGTTAGAGGCAAAACAATTAATGGCACCTTCAATTTTAAGATCTCCCTTCAATTGATGTGATAGAAAGGTTCCTGCCTGCCCGGCCTACTTGGAATCCGTCCAGGAGGAGTTGAGGAGGGGAGTGTCCTTGGCGTTGCGAGCGCTTCTCCTTAGAATTGTGTTCTTGGGCGGTGGTCCGTATCCTCCTCCATCCGTTCCTCCGCTCCTGATTCCTGAGTAGTGTGCGCCAGACGATTCATATTTTTCTTTCTCGTTTCCGTATTTCATTGGGAGGGGGCGGGGTCGGCGGAATCGAATAATCTCGGTGTCTCGCACTCCATATTGTAGGCAGCCTTCATGGATGTTCATTTCTTTGACTTGATAGTGTGCCTTGCGCTCCTGGCTCAATTCGACCGTGGTGAGATCCCTTCTGACGTAGGAAGCGGGGAAGGGGGAGAGGACATCCGGGCGGCCATTCCTTCGGCAGTTGGCCAGGAAGGAATCACGAATCTTGCTGTCGGGAAATTGGATTTTAATCGGACGGCGGCGATTCTTCTTTTCTCCCGGAGGCAGGTCCCTTGGGTGGCGATGGAATTGTATTTCTCCCCTGTTGAAGGCATCGGTAACTTCTTCGCTGTTCGCGTGCTCCACGAGAGAAGCAATGAGTTGTTGATCAGCGGCAAGGCACTCTTCTTTGGATTCGGCCTCGGGGAATCTGATCACCACAGCGCGAGTGCATTTCTCCTGGATGGTGGACGAGTCCGCTATGGCTTTGGCCATTCCCGAGTAGGCCTACTTCTCGAGGTCCGTTGTATTGCCTTTGCATTTGCAGCCCGTGTCTCCATCCAATCTTTTGAGAACTTTTTCCATGACGTCCAGCAGTTTCTGCAGTAATTCCACGGGGACAAGGATTTGAGGGGAGGGAGGGGCGGAGGTGTGATGAGGTGAGGTTGAGGAACGTGACTTCTTCCCCATAGCTCACCGTTTACGGGTGGAATTACACTCTTGAGTCACCACCAATGAAGTCGTAGGAGAGGCCAGCCGCCGTAGAGAGAGAGAATGGCGACACGACCACTCACAGACGAGACAGACGAGACAATATCTGCTGGGAGAAAAACATTGAGCGTTTGGATGCGTTGAAAAGTGCTGTAGGTGGATATTGTGTGAAAGCCAAACAAATGATGACTCCATCGACTTTTGGATCTAAATCCGCATAGTCTCCCGCTCCACCGGAAGTGGGAGACTCTCCTACGGACAGCACGGAGCCCTCCGACGGCGATTGCGGAGACTAAAGCGAGGAAATATCTGCTGCGATAAATAGTACGAATAGCAAAACCCAGGCGTTGGAAATACCAGATTGGAAATATATTGTAGACTGGTCACTGTGCAAATGATTGGTCCGTCTTATTTTCAAAGAGTTTCATAAAGATGATGAACTCCAGTGCAACGTTAATAATCCGCTCAAAAAGGCCATAAATGGTCCTTGTTCTCCTTCCCCTCGCCCTCGGGTGAAAAGGGTGAGTCGGTTATGGCTTTTTTCCCGACCGAACTCTGCAAGTCAGACGATCCTGCAAAGAAGGGACTCTATTGTCTTTTCAGGCTATTGTAAGCGTGATAGATCGAGCCATTGTGGTATGTAGATAAAATTCTAGTCGTCTGTGTTGTAAAGTGGAACTTGGGCTGACTAAAAGAATACTGTCTCTACAGGTGCCCTCAGCCAGCAGCATCAGGAATTCCCTGCGGCTCGTCAACTAGAGGACAAGGGAGACGAGGGCAGCAGGAGGATGCCGCATCCTTTTGGTGGAGGTCAGTGGGTTGCTCTTGGGGGGAACCAGGTGACCAGGTGGATTGTGGTGAAAGATGTGGGTGAAATGAGGATACATTTCTATTTCGTCGATTTTTTCATCTTTTGCAGAAATTTCGAACAGTCAAGTCCATTCTGTTTTTTTAAAAACATTTTTGAGGTAGTTAAAGTGGGTGAAATTAGGGTCGGTTTATCGTCCATTCGATTCGACGGATGCCGAAGCTTAGTGTAAAGAGCAATTTCTGAACGAACGAGCAGAATTAGAGCAATAATTAATATTGTTTGTTTGAAATAGTTGGATCTGTCGTATTGGGATCCAACTATTTCAAAGAAACAATATTAAACCTGACTTGAGTGAATATGAGATCCGTTTATCTCTTCTTCGAATTTTTGACCTTTTATAATGTTGGATCTAGCACAATCAAGGCACAAGTAACAATTGGAAAGATGGCTAATTCGATTTTTTTGCAGTAGCTGTTGTAAAGATCTCTAAACCAATTGGAGCAGATGAACCACGCGCATTGATGTTGCTAAATTGCGCAAAATTGGATCAGAATAATTATCGTTCGATTAGAAACGTACATAGTGGCAAATAAATGCTTGTTTTCAGCGATGGACGCCGCGCCATCGACGTCGAATATTCGTTCCATCTTCAGCGGCCTGGGAGTAGTTGGAGGGCGCGGTCCGATTTCCCACGTCGAGAGTCAGTACCTTATGGCGGACTTCGAATCTGCCTTCAATGACCCTGATTTGGCGTAACGTATCAGCTCCCTCTCCCTAGAGTACCAGAGTAGATTACTATCATTTTTTATTTGTAGTTTGCAGTAGCTGTTGTAGAGATCTCTAGAAGACATACGTTTCACTCACATTCGATGTGCTGCGCATAGCAAGCCTACGGTAGTTTTAGATTGCCTTTTTTGTTTTGTTATGTACTGTAATTAGTGCTGTATCAGATGCACTGTATCTGCATACTGTAGCGCAGTAGCCCTGTGTTTATTGTCTGTGACCTCGTCATCTCATAGGATGTTAGCATGTACTGCAATTTCTGTTTTTACGCACGCGCTCAGCGAATGACTTTAGTTAATATCACGGCTAGTTTTAGCATTTATATGATCCAAATTTCGATTATTTTTCTTTGATTTTCCCTCATACAATTAGTTTGCGGGTTAACGTCGGAATACTGTTACGTCCCTCCTCATAGAGGTGTCTCATAAGCTTAGTGCTCTTTGCTCGCCGTTATCCTCGCTGTCTGACCTATCAGTCGGGATGCGATAGGTTGTACACTCCTGTACCAGCGCAGCTCCCTGACCTCGAGGTGGACACGGAGGGAGTTAGAACATCAAAGCTGCGCGCGCTTGCTTCTCCATATTTGCGCAACTCTCACCGCAAAGTACTTGTGACGGAGCGGGACGGTGTCCCTGCTCCTCGTCGAGGATAGCCGCAAGTTAGAACACAAACTAAGCTCACACGAATCATTGGCGAGGACAAGCCGAGAAAGAATACGACTAGCAATCTGACGCAAATCCAGTTCTCATAGCCTTGTAACAACATCGCACTGTTTTCAACAATTCGTTTTTCATTGTATCCATAATCTGTGTTTTTCGCCACTGATTCCAAGACTGCCCCCCGTTTTACCGATTCGTTTCCCGCTGAAAGTTTCGCTGTACAACGCATTTTAAAAGCCGATAAATCTTCTCGGACAATCTCAAGTTACTTCGTACCGGTTGTGCACAATTCCAGAACACTACCATCTGAACATTCAAAACATTTTATCATGGGCTATCATGAAGTTTTTCTTCACCGGAAATTTGGCACTACAGTCTCCGGGATGCTCGTCCTCGTTATGGAGATGAATTTTGGAGTTTTCGTGTAAACGAATCGAAACTGACAGAAAATGGGAAAATCGATCGTAAACTGATTGAATTCTGTAACGTCGATCGCAAACTGACCACGACCCTCGTGCTCTTTTCCGGCATCTCTTCTAACGCGCCCTTGCGCTGTGATTTATACATTTTGTTCTTGTCAATGTTGGCACATTAATTTTCCGAAGCGAACCTGAGCAGTGATTTTTCACTAGGTTTTGTACTCACAGTTTTCCATTGCACGATTTGCTATTTATTTCCTTTCCTTGTCAGTTCCTCCTGAATGGATCTATTTCGATCGAGTATTTCTGCTACCTTCTGTCACGCCAACCCCTGGAAAAAGGTTAGTTCATTTCAAATTCCGTATTTTGAGTGCTGAAGTCTAGGGTGGGGGTACTCGTTTATCATGGGTCCATTGGCGCATAATTCACATTCCTTGTCAGTTGCCCCCTGGAGACTATTCTCGTGGAGTTCGGACACCTATTTCTGGAGCACGAGCAGCGACGTGTATGACTATCACTCTGTTTGCGGAGGGCTTCAACCCCTGCTCTCTGGAGGGACAGTCGTCCGACCCCCAGAAGGGAGTCAAATGACCTCTCTCACTTCGTGTAAATCTCCACTCCATGGGAAGGAATGCACAAAAAGCGTTCGCTTCTCCCAAGAAGCTGATGCGACGAGTTCGAACGTCCACGGGACGAGACGTGACAGTTGTAAAGGCGTCTAACATAGCATGCCGGTTTGACTGTTCGTATTCCGCTGAAATCGAGGATGCTACCTTTCTGGTCAGATACACTGGAGAGAGTAAAATACCGAAATGCGAAGCAGAAAATGTCCTTTGTGAGTCGTGAGGTCCATGAGGAACTCTTAATTCACCCCGCTTCCGAATCAAAGAGGCTAACGCGGTGAGAGGTGATGCCGCTCTCTAAGGTGCCCCCCATCCTTCCGTCGTCGTCGGTAGAACTTCCGAATCCGGTTCCCCCCGGGATCTCAGAAGGGCGACGATGTGAAATCTCTCTCTCGCTCGCGAGCATACACTCGGACGTTTCCGGGAACATTGACGGTCATTGCTCTTAGATGGGGAGGAGGGGGGACTAGAGTGCCACACTAAGTGCCCACCTCCTCTCCTCCTCTCCGTCGAGTTCTTCAGGAGAATTCATGAAGAGACGCTTCTTTCTTCCGGGGTCCCTCCCTAAGACAATAGCCAATGTGAAGGCATGATCTCTATTTGGATAGAAGTTTTATTTGGACCACAGTGTGGTGCATCATCGCCCATTATCCCCTTCCGCCGTCTGTGATGGATTAAGATCCGGAACCAGCCAATCATCGATGGCCCCCTCACAATCATTACGTCAGCACACTCGACTAAAGTGGCGGCCAGGGTGCAATGACTAAGGTGTGGTCACTCCATGATGAAGGAATCAGCATCGGGACATACATCAAATCCTGGAATGATAGTGTCCGAGTTCACCAGGATGTCGAACTTTGATTACACACAAACAATTCGATCATAAAGATTTTGGGTGCATCCTGGTGTTACATCAAACACATGAGCAAAAGGGCAGCGCAAACTTTCCTATGGCTGCGCTGATACAGAGCAGGCCATTCGCTAGCCACAGTATTGTTCGTGACGTCGACAATAAAATGCGAGCGAAGAAGCGCATCGCGCTTCATCGCTCGTTCACGCTGCAACCAGACACCTCTCCCGTTCGTCGCGGACAGTTGATCTGCGCTGCACCGTGGGACCGAACACAATTTCTCCCCATTCTATTGTCTTTCGTGTTCTCAAGAGCGGTCGGGGCTTCAAATCGCTCTTCCCTCGAATTTCGATTCTTTGAGCCCCCTTGGAGGGGTCTATCCTGTTGGCACTTTAGGGCGGTTTGATTGCGGGGCGATAGGGGTCCACGTGGGGGAGCAAATATTTCACTTCCGTCATGAGAACCGCGAATCGTTTCTTTCATCCCCTCGATTGTTCGCGTATCGAAGACGGTGGTCTGTGAACGCGTCTGGAAGCGACGAGGAAAGAAACAGTCTGTAGAATGGTCAGTGGAAGTGGGATGATGCCGAATTACAAAAGGACTGGGAGGAGCTTTTTGGCACCATGCTAGTCTAAATATGGGTGTATTCGCCAATATGTGGACGTTTGGACATGCCACGTTTCCATACGTTTACCTATTTACCCCTAATAAGACTGGCATGGTGCCAAGAAGTTCACCCCAGTCCTTCTCTAATCACTTTGGAATTCACGCTCCTACCCCAGACTGGTTCACTATCATGGGTGCGTCGGCTTCGTTCGGCCCGCCGGACAGACAACGGGCACTCCCTATAGGGGTAACCCACCACAGATTACCATGAAAAACAAGGAATCGAAATCGGCCCGAGCCAAGCCCTTTGCGTTAAATAAACACGAGCCTGATGTCTTACTTGCCACGTCATCGTTTTCCGCCGTGGTCATTCGGTGATCTACAAGTTTGCCCTCGGGGGCTGGTGCACCTGCTTGTTCTGCCATCGAGAAGAGCAAGCAAGGTAAAGCAACAGTGAGTGACTAAGCGTGTGCTTCCGGTGAGGCGAGGAGCTCGAGTAGGGCTCGAGACTAGAGGGCATTCATACACTGTAGAGATCGTACAGCTTCTGCGCGCTATCAGAGCGTGTTGCTTCTTCGTCTTCAAAGAAAGCGTGACTGTTCGGGAGGAGGGCGTGCGCGCTGAAGAGGAAGAGGTGCGCGCGCACGCTCTCTCGCTCTTCTCGTGCCATCCGGGTCACCTACAAAAGGCGGGAAGATCCCGAGGACTCCGCCCATCCCCCTACCATTCCGTTGGCCACCATCCCGCCTTGCGCAACCTGGCGCCATATCCCCCCGGGGTATTTAGACGGTGTGATAAAGGACGACGAGCTAGAATCACCCTCCTCTCCTCCTCTTCCCCCCTTCTCTGGAGTGTCCCTACCATCTCTCCGCCGTTGTCTTGGTCACTCACTGCCTCTGTCCGTTCTACAAATAGAGAAGGAGGGGCGGCTCCTTGACCAGAGCCAGCCCTCATCGCCGGGGGCGAGCACTCCCCTAACTATCTTCTCTGGTTGTCGTGCTCATCTCATCCTATCAGTCGATCCCTCTCTCCCTCGGGAAGGCTAGGCGGAGCGATGGGGGATGGGAAGTTTACCTCCCTACTGTATGCTCACTGATGGACGCCTTAGCTCCCCGCCCGCTCGCATTAGATCAAGCGGTGCCCTTATAGATGATTAGTAGCTCACTTCCTTGTCCGATACTTTGAATTCGCTCGTGTCAGACATTGTTCATGATCATTAGCTTTAATTATAGGTAGCCTTCGCTCACTTCAATCCAGCGAGCGAGGAGCTCACTAACGCGGTGCCTCTCCGAAGAGCCCCCTTATCCCCGAGTCCCGAGCCCCATCTATCTTGCCTTTATACCCTCGCACATTCCCCCCTTCCCTCCTTCACAATCATCATGAAGTCGAGGCCCGTTCTCATCGTGGCAGTACTCACCGCTCTTGCCAATGGTAAGTGAAGTTCCTTTTCATTTAATAAAATATTTCATCATTTAATCATTTCCTAATTCCAGCCCAAACACCCGTCATCGGTGGCGGATGCGCCATGGGAACTCAGGATGTCCAGATCGGCGGAAAGCAGACGCAATTTTTCCTCAAATGCGAGCCGACATCAGAGTGAGTCCTTATTTCTGTGGTCAAGTTCACCGTAGCGAACGTTGATCTACCCTCAGACATTGTGTGCGCGGTGCGCATTCATTGTTTTAGCCCGCAACCATAGACAAATATATTCTTCAAGGAGGGTTGGCCATTGAGCCGTTGGTATCACTGCGTTTGAGTTAGCGGTGTACAGATCAGAGGGACAGATATGATAGACTAGTCCAGAAGCTCATTGACCTCTCTCTCTTTCTGATGTGGTGCAATATTTGTGGAGAAGCCTAGCTTTTCCCTTGGGGGGGGGGAGTAGCGTCCTGATCTGTTCCACCGACCTGCTCTCCGTTTGAGAGAATGAGGAATAAGCTGATTGCGCTGGCCTCACCGTACCATCCACCCTTTGTGGACGGTAGATGAGGAAGGGAGAATGCAATATATCGAGTTGATTAAATGAATGGTAGTACGAAGAAAATACAATATATCGAGTTGATAAATTTATGGCATTTCAGGAGCCCATCTGGTGAAGGAGTCTGGGTTGTGAAGTCGCGAGCTGCCGCCGCCGCCGCTGCCCCTGCCCCCATCCCGCTCGAGAACACGCAGCCCCAGCACCGGCCGAAGATCATGCACAAGCAGCCCAACATCTGCGGTTAGTCTTACAATTATACAGTCATTCTCTCTGTCTCCTTGATCCTCTCGCGCCTAGAAAGCAAGCACAAGTTTCGCTCATGGACCTCACCATTGTCTCTGAGCTAAAGTGTTGTGGCTCCATGCGATCGAATATCCCGCGCAGCTTATTCTCATCTGGCCATTAGTTGACGATAGAATAGTTTCCGGGACGCAATATTGCCTCGCAATCAGTGATGAAATTCAGCCCGAAAGACGCGCGCTCAATGCATTTTAGTCTAAAGTTGTTTTAGATAGTTTTATGTAATTGGCACATTTCTCGGATCGAACTATTGTTCTCCTTTATTGAGCTTCAATGCGTATGCGAACGACATTCCGGCGCGGGGTGTTGCATCCCATTTATTTGCGTTACCACTAGAAGTTGGTTGTCACGGATTGCTCTCAGCGGACCAGGGGATAGCCTTCGGGAATTGTCCAGCTACTAGCTTGTATTCCCCCTGCTACTCGATGAGCTTGTTTCATATCGAAAGGTGCACAGTCTCCCATGGGCAGTTTCACTGAATAAGAGGGGAGAATGAGGAGGGTGGTATGTGTGCAGTGTTCTCAATACCGGCGCTGTCCGCACCCGTTTTCGGGGGGTGAGCGCCAACAATGCCCCACTCAATTCTCACCCCGCCAGTGGCGCGCCGGTGGTCGGCCCTGGAGGATCAGCACAAGGAGAAAGGGGTATCCAAATAGGTATCCCTTTCAACGAGCAAACCTTAGAAGATATCCCCCCCCGCCCGCCGCAGCGTTTCTTTTCACACACACTGAACGGTTGCATTTTTCTGGCTCGCCCCGCTAGGGACTTTTGAAGTGGGCTGGAAAAAAGGGTGTCCTCTTAGTCTTTTCGGATAGACACGAGCTGTAGTCGTCTGTCGTTGCTGAGATTTCCATCAGTGGCGCGCTCGCTATTATTTGTGCTAGGGAGAGAGCGCGCTTTCGAAGCGAGCAGAAGCAAAAAAAGGGCGCCTCTCTTACACAAGCAGTGCCCCCCTCAGGGGGTGGGAGCGCAAGCATCTCAAGAGAGATAGGAGAGCCGACGAATTTGGAGATTTGGCGAGATTTGCCTCACTTTCAGGATCCTGTCTCGAGAGCTTGATTACTGTAGAAGGCGAATTCGTTCCTTGATTCTGGGGTCAGTTCTCCGACTAGAAGAAAACACTGACAAAAGCAAACAAGGACCGAGAGTGAACGTACATACAAAGGCGGAGTGCTGGCATTGGAGCGCAGGGAAAATCATGAATCTGCGCAATGAATGAACATCAGAATACTAGGATTCATTTCAGAGCAGGACCTCGTCGCTCGCGAGGGAGCATCGTGCGCTGTATCGACCACTTGCCTCCAGGCTCACAATGAGATGCCTTCTTCGTACCTCCAGTGCGAGCAGAGGTACTGTCTCCGTTCCTATCTATTCCTAAGTCACGTTTCGTATGAACTTGCTCTCTTTATTTTCTTTGGTTCAGGAAGTTTCAGACGATCGTGGAAGCTAGAAAATTGCAATCTTTTTCCAGCAAGATGATCTGGCACCGTCGCGATTGCCACGAGGGCACCATCTTCAACTTTGAGCAGCAGGCCTGCATCGTCCCCAAGCGCGTCCACTCCCTGTCCCGTACGACATTCTCCTTTTTCATTTTGCTAACTTCTAATGAGTGACGCTATCTCAACTTCTTTAATCCTTCAGTTCTCACTATCAAACTTCTCAAAGAAATTTCTAACTTTTAATCAAACCCTCTTCTCATCCTTTAATCCTCAGTTTTCATTCTGATCACTTCTCTAAAACTATCCTAACGTTTCTCTAACATTTCCGGTCCTGCACCAGGATGTAGCGGGTGCGTCGAGGCCTCTTCGTGCCCGTCCGGTTGCTATCCCTACGTCGGACCGGGACCGGTGATTGGTTCCGGAGCCTCCTCTGCCCCTACTCCCACTAACTACAACATCCGATCCGGTGCCTATCCTATTGGATCGGGTGCCAGCTCTTCTTCCTACAACATTGTCCCCCTCCCGTCTTCCAATAATATCGTCAACGTCCCCTTCCCTTCTTCCACTAATATCGGCAACGGAGCCTTCCCTTCTTCCTATACTATCGGCAACGGAGCCTATCCCTCCTCCTATAACATCGGCTCCGGAGCCTACCCTACCTACAGTATCAGCTCCGGCCCGTTTCCGAGTGAGCCTCTTCTTCTTTCTTTCGCTTGCCGGCTTAACTTTCCCCTTTTTAACCAAAACCTCTCCCTTCCCCCCTGCATGTTCAGATCGAGTCCGACGCGCGGCTTCCGATGCAAACATAACCATTTCGCGTAAGCCCGATAACCCATCCCCATGCTTAACCCTCTTTAGCCTGCCAACCTTCCTGTGCACCCTGTACCGGTGATCAAAACTGTCCGCGCGATTTCAAGTGCCGCGGAGGGTGCTGTAGACTGCAAGTCTGTCCGGGGAAGCGGGCTACGCCCTCCGGGGACTGCTCACAAGACAACCAGTGCCGGAAGACGGAGCAATGTCTATTCGGGGCATGCTGCCCCCGGTTCACCAAGACCAGGAAGCCAAAGCTCGGAAAAGGATCCGTCATCTCCGAAGGCCGTATCAACAAGGCCCAGATCAAGGAGGCGTACGAGAAACGGCTCCTGGCCAACCTCTACCCGCTATCGGCCGAGGTCCTGGAATGGGAGAAGAGCCAGCCATCTACCACGAAGAAGCCCTGGATCTCGTTCATGACGACGACCACGACAGAGTCCCCGTTTCCGACGCCGAAGATGCTGTTTGCGGAGGATGCCCTCGTCTCTTCTACCACAGCCCCCAATGTGATGATGGCCAAAGACATCGAAGCGTACTTTGGGCTTCAACCATCAAAGACCCTGACCTCAACGACGACAACGACTCTAGCCCCCTCAACCCAACCCCCCGACCTGCTCGCCGAGCTTTCGGAAATTCTTAAGAAGAAGAAATTCCGAGATGATTTCCAAGGCCTCCCGGAAGGCTTCATTCGACAGGAGAAGGAAGTTGACCTGAATGGCAACGAAATCGCCGAACAAGAGGACGAGGAGGAGGACTCCTGCATCCCTCTACTCGAACATTCCCGACAGTGCTCGCTCAAAGACCCGTGCCCAACAGAAGCGGACTGCATCGATGGGCGATGTTGCCGGAGGAAGAACCCTCCTTCTACCTGCCCCTCTGCCCTGTCCTTCCCCTCCAAGTGCTCGGCCAACGAGGACTGCCCAATAGGATCCAAGTGCCTCGGATCGGTCTGCTGCCCCCTATCCGATGGAGAGTCCAATGAAACGCGCGATGAGGCCCTCCTCGAGGCCAACGAGCAAGACCTCCAGAATCTCCTGGCCTCCCAGACCTTCGAAGCTCGCAAATGCAAATCCGGCAACGAATCTCTGTCCACTCCGGCTTTCTGCGAATCCCACAAGGAATGCCCTCCAACGCATTATTGCGAACTAGCCAAGTGTTGTCCATCGACTCTGGATTGCCCGCCGATACCGAGCATCGCTCGAGACGTGGGTGTCGCCTTCAGTCGAGGAGCCCCTACCTCCAAGGTCCCCCCGAATTCAATAACCTCTCACTTCCCCTTCTAACCCCTTTCAGCCCCGATGCCTGTCTGCGGTTAGCTGCAATTCGACGTCGACGGATGACCATGGATTCTTGTGCCCACCCGGCTTCACGTGTACCCTCGCTGGGACGTGCTGCCGACTGCAGGCCTTCTGCCCCTCGGATGGCATGCCACCAGAGTCTCTTTGCAACGATCTCTGCCCGAGCTCGAGCCAATCCTGCGTCAAACTGCCGGGATTGCCGGGAGGAGCGCGGGCTTGTTGTACTTCCCCAGCTTCTTCGATAGAAATAGAGGAGAAAGGTAGAATAGTACTCTGGGGGTAACAAGGGAAATCCCTGGCAGTTTCGCTCAAGCTGCACGATGACATCTCATCCTGCCCGGATGGCAGTGTTGAAGTGTCTCCGCGCTTCGGAGATGCCTGTCGCTACAGCCTCCATTGTCCCTCACCGTACTATTGTAATGCGCGGACAGGTCGCTGCTGCGTGCCCGAGGTTCGCTTTAACCCAACCCAACAATGAAGACTAACACTTCAGGACTCGACTGCAACGTCTCCTGCACTTTGATTAAATATTTCATTGCATGCTTCTAATAAAGCTTTCCCTTTACCCCTCTTCCAGTTCCCTCGAGTGCTCATAACCAACTGCATGATTTCGACTATGCCATTAGAGAGACTTGAGGGAGTTTTGCCTTTCGGCGAATCGAGAGTAATTATATTCATTGCAGGCCAGGTCTCCAACTCCGGTCTCGTGTGCACCTATTCGTCGTGCTCCAACAACAACCCATGCAATGTCGGAAGCTGCAACAACGGCTACTGCTGCTCCTCCTCCAGCTCCATCCGTAAGAACATCCCCTCCATTTACAGAGACCATTATAGAATCTAGGCAACTTACAAGATCTCACTCGCTTTTTCAGCCAGCCTTAACATGCCCCGCTTACAGTGCTTTGATAACCGCTTAATCCCCCCGCTTCAGAAACACGTAGGCGCAAGCCAAAGAAGCGGCTAAAGGCCGCGTCAACCGGTGGTGGCGAGGCCCAGGCCTCCGCCAGTTCATTTCCCATCACGCTCGAGCGAGCACTAGAGCGCGCCATCACTTCGTCAACGGAATCGCCGTCCACCCAGCCCACAGAGGCCGCCATAGCCACCACGGCGTCGTCGATAACGACGACGACTCCAGACATCGTGGCGAATACGTCGGATGACTGGCCGGTCGGCCCGCCCGGCTATGGCTTCCCAGCTGCCATCGCCGACCTCGATTCCATCCTGATTCCCGCAACGGGCGATGGAAGTTCGACGGCCTTGTATTGCTTGAATGCCTCCCTCTGCTTTCAGCGACCTGCGCCGCGGGCTTCCGCTCCACGCTTCAGTGCTATGACGGAGCGTGCCCACCAGGGCTCTTCTGCGACACGGCTATACAACGGTGCTGTCCGCTTCTTTTGCCCCTTTCCGGGCGGGGTTTCGCGGTGGCACCACCTCTTTCTACCACCACCACAACGACTACCCCTGCTCCCCCGATTCCCATCCGAGTGACCCGCGCTCCGTTCCCCGCTATTCCACCCTACCTCTGGAATCTCTGGAATCGCGTGACGCAGACTCCACTGCAGCTAAGACCCCCGGAAGACCCCAAACCGGTTGTACCTCATCTCCACCACCACCGCCCACCCCAAGCCAAGCCTGCCATACCCTTTCCGTCCACCTACAACTTTTCCTTTCCTGATGGAAAAGGAATCCGGATTGTATCGGTGCGCGATGGAGTTTCCTCGTCGACGTTCGTTGCCACGACGGCGCGGCCAGTGATCGTCGGGCAACCAATGAGGAGATACCAGCAAGGTTCTTACCCCGGGTGCTGCTTGCATGCGGCGGCTCGCGGTCTGGTCAAACTTTAGTAAATTTATGCAACGCGCAGTGACCACGCCGGGAGTGCGCGCTTCTAACGCTTTCCCTTGGTTGTTCAACACGGTGTGGACAGTACTCATAATATTTCGACCTCATCGGTCATTTCCTTTTCCGTTTTCCGCCAACTCTCCTTTTAAACGCTGTTATAATTTCATGTGTGAGCTGCTATAACCCATTAGCTTTTCTTTGCTTTCAGCTCAGATCATGTCTACGGGCTCGTCCAACTGCATCGGATGCGGTGCATCGCCACAAGTTGTCCAGATCCGTAAGCTTGCCTCTTGCTACTATCGCTGCTTACGCCCTCCTCTTGCTCCTATCCTCTTTCGTTCCACTCCTTCAACACCAATGTGCCCAGTGTGCAGAGTGATTTTGTTTACACCAACACAACTTAACTTTGAAATACGAGGTTAATCATTCAAATGGATTCATCACTGGAAAATTATCTTGGAATGCCCATCGAAAGCACACATGCTCGTCATTCCCCAACCTTATTTTGTCTTGGATCAGAAGTATTTCAAATTGAAATCTGTCCCTGTTTCAGCCCAGATCGCCGTTGCCGTGTGTCCCAACGGCGGATACTCGTCGGGATCGTGCGGATACGGAAATAGCTGCAACTCCGGATACTCGTGCAACCAGGGATCGTGCTGCCCGACCTACCAGGCCCAGGCTGTCACCTGTGAGTCCTTCCACCTACTGCAAATGACAAGTTCCTGCTTCCAGTCACGTGCCCCGGAGGTGGATCGCCCGTCGGAAGCTGCGTGAACGGCGGATGCGCCTCGGGATACTCGTGCTCCAGCAACTACTGCTGCGCGTCGTCCAACCCCTTCGGTACGCACAACCTTATGATTTTTGCTGAAATTTATGTACACTGGCAACGAAATTTGCGCTGACGAGTCATCAGTGACGAATCATTCTCTGAAAACCATGCAAATGTCAACTTTACAGTCTGCATCGACGGAACCCAGGCTGTCGGAAGCTGTGTCAACGGAGTCTGCGGAACCGGATACACGTGCAACAGCGGCCTCTGCTGCTCGACTACCTCGGCTACTCCCCGTTGCCTCGATGGCTCACCCGCCGTCGGTGCCTGCATCCCGTCGTGCACTGGTGATATGTGCGGAGGAGTCACGGTGACGTACTCGTGCGGATCCGGATACACCTGCACCACCGGTGGGTCGACATAATATTCGCATTACGAACCACTCCTCGCCAGCTAGTTCGGCTGTTTCGCACCTAGTAACTTCTCTATTAAATCTGTGTACAGTAAAGGCGACATGTTATTGGTGTTTCGAGAGACAACACTCGATGGGCTTTAGAAACGGTTCTATTGGCTTGTTCTACAGGAAACATCTGCTGCCAGACGAGCGCTTGCCCGCTCGGAGGAACTCCCATCGGACCGCCCGTCAACGGTCTCTGCCCGGGAGGATACACGCTTCAGGTGAGGGATACTAGTGATTGTTATTGTCGGCGGAATAAACATTCCGGCCAATACACTCATCGCCCTACGATATCTCTCCACTGTTTTATCGTTTTTCTAACTGCCATTCAGCGAGAGAACAGTGGAGAGAGATCGTAGAGCGATGATGGTAGGTACTTTCATTCCGCCGACAATACTTGGCATAATTAATGCTGGCCATAGCTTTCGCGGATTTCATCACTAGCGCTTACAGATTAGTACCTTTCTGACCAATCTCATTCCAGGGCAACCAGTGCTGCGGAACCGCCAACCAGTGCACTAACGGAGGAACGTACGTCGGCGAGTTGATCAACGGACTATGCCCCCCGGGATCCGTTGCCAACAATGGAGTCTGCTGCACGTCAGCAATCACCTGCGATGCTGCTGCTTCCAACGGACCCTGCCTCCCGAACCAGGTACATTATTGTTCTCAGGAACCTTGCCGTCCAGGATCCACCCTAAAGAAAGCCTGATTGGAACGCACCTTTTACCTATACCGTTATTGTTCTCACTTGGCCTAGATTTCTTCGTTAAAGAACGTACCCTCTTGTTTAGACATTAAGATGTGCTAGCATTTTTGACACAATGACTTTGTAGGCCCTCTCGTGCTCCGTCGGTTACCAGTGCGACACGACCGGACAGCTGTGCTGCCCCATCCTCACCAACATCGACCCCAACACCGTCGACTCCATCGGTATAAATCCTGGAATTATCAGTCATCTATGCTTGATATCTCTCAGGCCCCGCGCTCTTCGGATGCCCGCTCGGATACTTCGCCATCACTTTCGCCGGTGGCGATCCCTCGGGAGAGTGCGTCAACGTCCAGTCCCGTAAGTTGCTATCGACAACTTGTTCTTTATTTAGCATTAAGTTCAAGAAGTGTTGTTTGTTAAAAATCTGATAAGTTCTTTAGATAATAACCAACCGCCTTTGCAGTGCCCGGAATCTGCACGGCTGCCCAGCAAATCGGCCCCTGCAACGTCGCCGATGCGACGTGCCCCGCCGGCTTCGAGTGCCATCTCGCTTCTCAGACTTGCTGCCAGCCTGGCACCTTCACAAACACCGCTGCCGCTCTCGCATTCAGGTACGGTCCCTTGTATTATCACAGTTCTTTCAACCCTGTTTTCAATCGTGATCGGTATCACTCGACTAGTTGCAGAGATAATAGGAAACCATTAGTGAAGTCCTGATTAGGGAACCATTAGTGCAGTTCTGTAAATACCGACTGCTTTCAGGAGCCACCCTGGAGGACGCTTCGGTCGCCCCGTCTCGCACCTCATGCGTACGTTTTTTCCATTATTTTTTCTTGATAAAACCGCTGAGTGGTGTTCCTTGCGTTTGCTTGAGCTTTTACATTATGTTGATCCTACGTTGTGCTAACAAGTGTGTTGTGGCGTTGCAGCTCCGCGTACCATGGGCACTCACGGGTGTCCCGATGGCTCGCCCGCCGCCTCTGCTTGCATCAATGGCCTTTGCGGTGCCGGCCTCTCGTGCCTCAACGATCTCTGCTGCGCTGTCAACGAGCCCGTCAACGTTCCCAAGAGTAAGATTAGAGAGCTAGACCCGGGATTAAGTTTATCATTAGGCTCCTGCCCCGATGGCACGCCCGCCGTTAGTGGGTGCTTCGCGGACGGTCTTTGCGGCGGCGGACTAGTCTGCGTGCCGGGATCGAGGCTTTGCTGCCCGGCTTCATCAGTGCCGACGACGCCCGCTCCCGCCTTTCCCTACGGCCAGTCGGCCTTTATGAGTGCGTGAATCCCCTTATGATTTGGCTGAGTGTTGTGACAGAAGCGCGCCCCATCGGAGCTCGATGCGACTCTGACCAACACTGCGTTGGCTTCACCGACGGCTTGAGCCACTGCGAATTCGGCACCTGCCGATGCACACCCATCGCGTATGCACAAGGCATTGCGTGCGTTCGGAGGAAGAAGTGTAAGTCCGGTCTCCCTATTGTGTTTTGCTGTGCTTACAACCCCTTTTAGTTATTGGCTATCTGCTTAACATCGCGGAACTATGAGTAGGCAATCATTTCAGTGTAAACGACGTGAGGCTCGATGATGGGTGGGATGGAGGAGGAAATTGGATGCTGGAGAATGCCCTTCCTGCTTCACCATCGATACGTCGGAACTTCTTCTGGTTATCCGTCCCGTTATTCGACCCCTCTCTTTTCTCATCTCCATCATCCGTGTATCAGCCATCCACACTAAATTATGCTTTTAATTTATTGTGCCCTCACCAACATTTGCTCACTCTTATTTATTACCCGTAATATACCGCCCGACCCCGTAACTTATTGAATGTGCGTAGTAGGCTAGCAAAGATCCCCTCACTGGACGTTCGTGTATTACAGTACTTATTTTAGTCTCGGTCTTTCCACCTGGAGCCCCGTCTTTCAACTTCCCCTTGAAATCTTCTTGACCCCTCGACGTTTGTGCTGCTTGTTGCCAGCCTTTTTTCCATACATGTTAGACACTCCTGTTTCACCCCACTTTTGTCGGACTAATAACAAGCATAATCAGAAATTTGGAAAAAAACACAAAAAGAGCTGGAGAGAGTGCCATGTGTGTATGTGATGGATAAAGAATATTTGTTCAAGCATTCTTTCAGTCACCCCCATCATTCACATATCTCTTCACATTTTTCCATTCCCCTTCGTCACCGCTGTTTTCGTCGATAAAGAATAACAATCACCCGGTGCTCTCGTTCTGCCCTTCCGCCCTTTCACAACTGCCATGTGTCATTTACAGGGGCTCTGACTCAGGTCTCAGGGCATTAGAAAGATCGAGAACCTGAACGGAATTGCGGGGGCGGCGGGGGGGGCGGGGGGGGGGGGGGGGGGGGGGGGGGGGGGGGGGGGGGGGGGGGGGGGGGGGGGGGGGGGGGGGGGGGTGGGGGGGGGGGCG
>JACMIG010000424.1:13208-32714 GCA_014805385.1 Levipalatum texanum
GCACGGCGATCCTCCTGCAAGCAACTTATTGTCCGGTATTATAGTGATGCGGAGGCGACGCGCGAACTACCATCGCAGTAAGCAGCGTAGTGATCTATCTTCTGCGGCAGAAGATAGATCACTACGCTACTTACCGCGAAGGTAGTTCACGCGTCACCTCCGCATCACTATAATACCGGACAATACAACACTTAAAGATACATCGGATGGAACACATTGTTGTACAATGCTAATGTTTAGAAAAGACGAACCTTTCTCTGAGCGATGGCGACGAAGAGGGGCTTTCCCAGAAGCATCTTCCCGTTCATTTCAGCAACAGCCTTGGTTGCCTCCTCAGGCTTCTCGAAGCAAACGAAACCGAAGCCCTTCGTGCGGTTCTGTTCGTCAACCATCATCTGAAACGAAAATTACTCATTTCGCGCAAAGCCTGAAACCTTGGCAGAGGAGATGGTCCCGAACTCGTCAAAGGCCTCCTTCAGTTTGGCGTCATCGATAGTTTCATCGAGATTCTTGACGTACAGATTGACTCCCTGCCATCGCTGCATCTTCTCGGCCTTCAACCGCGACAATTATCGGTGCAAAAATATATACAAGCCTTCTGACTATCGAATCGCCTCTTGAGTTCCGTGGCTCTCTCGTGCTTCTTCTGAGCGCGGCAAACGTGGAGCCTCTTATCCGAACCTTCGGGCTGACTGTCGTGCATCTTTTCAACAGCCTGCAAGGAATGGTGGTCGAACAATACCAAATTGAAGCGATTTTAAAGTAGCCTCTATACCAAAATGTAAACAAAAATAGGCGCCGATTCAATGAGTGGAAAGTGTACCTTTTCGGCGTCGTCCGAGTTCTCGAAAGAAATGAATCCGAAACCCTTGCTCTTCCCATTGCCATCTTCCATTACAGCACAGCTGATAATCTGCAATAAATTTACATGACTCATTGTCTTCAAATTTACGGAAAATATCACCTCGCCGAATTCGTTGAACATTATTTCCAGTTTATCCTTGCTGACTTCGAGTTCGAGGTTCTTCACGAAAACGTTCGTGAATTTCTTGCCACTTTCCTCCCTCATGCGAGCTGCGCGAGGAAGGAATTTGCAGACATTCCTGTAAAATTAAAAATTATTCTGATCGAACGAATTTCAAATGCATTGACAAGTACTCCGCCCGAATCATTAGCAACTCACACTTTTTTGCCGGCGAGAATCATCCCATCGACCTTCGTAATCGCTGTATTGGCAGCCTCCTCAGTCTCGAAATGAACGAATCCGTAGCCCTTGCTCGCACCGGTTTCGTCGTAGGCCACCTAATAAAGTATGTACTGCTATTGCTTTTTGTTAAAACAACACTGCCAAAAATGAAGGGTGAAAATTGCGTATTAGCGCAAAAGCATGTACCTTGGCCGAGAGAATAGATCCGAATAGGTTGAAGGTGTCGTGAAGGGAGCGAGTGTCAACGGACTTGTCCAGGTTCTTGATGAAGATGTTAGAGTTCGGAGCACGGCGAGAGGCGGGATCGCGCTGCGACCACATTATCCTCATAGGCTTGCCACACATGGGCTCGAAATTGAGCACGTCCAGAGCCTTCTCGGCTGAAAGTAAAGTTGTAATACACGGAGCGAACGAACAAACGAACCATCAACGGGCTGCTGGTAGTTGATGTAGGCGTAGCCGAGAGAACGGCGCGTGATAGCATCTCTGCAGACGCGAATGGAGAGCACCGGGCCAATGGTGGTGAACTTGTCGAAGAGCATCGACTCCGACACGTCCGGATGCAGGTCGCCCACGTACCTACGAGTCAAATACAGTAGAACGGCTTAATCGAAGGACTCACAGAGAAGCGAGCGCATATCCTCCGGTTGCCGGAGTGGAAACATTGGGAGTGGTCGTCATTTCGCCTGGCGAAGTACCTGAATGCAACCAATTGATCTACTGAATAAAAAACACTTCTATGGTGAAATATTGGTAGAACAGGTTTAGAAATACATGCACGCCGTACACAGGACCTGGTTTATATAACCGTAAAAATATATGGCACTACTGGGAGAAAATAAACATGCGATCGACAACTACACGCGAAATAAGCCCCGAATTGACCAACCTGCCACGACGTCATCGCTCGATCAATATTTGAGCTGAATCGCTGCAAGACCAATCTTGATTCAATTTTGATGGTGACTAAAACACGGATGGTAGACGGATTTTTATTTTAAACTGTAGATACATTTTTATCTTACGAGCGGAATGTACGATATTATTTACTTGCACAGGAGGCCATTTCGTCGTTTCATTCCTTGAGAATCATTTTCGTCGCAGGTATCGTGGCTGAATCTTTCTATTGCACATGTCTACAATAATTCCATTTTCCCACGATCTGTCACTTGAAGAATTGAATCAGCACGAGACTAGCAGAACGGGATGACAAATCGGTGAAAAACAAAATAGGAATGTCAGCGTCCAGCAAATAAATCTATCGATTGCTCTAGACTTTTTATGCTGCATCAGGGATATTATATTGCACTCCGAAGCTCCGTAATGGTGATCTTGTCCAATTTTTTATTCACGAAGAAATTAAGCATGGACCTGATCTCCAAAAGCAAGCATTTATCATGGTGTGAGTTTGACAAAATGAAATAATCTGATATCCTCAAGGACTATGAATGTGTCCATGCTATGTATGTACACGACTCTTTGGGGTCAAATTATAGGCAAAAATTCACAAGCAATGAAACCCGGAGCACAAGCGACAATAAGTTATTTTTCCTATTTGTAGATCTGGGAACAGTCTCAAAATCACAGCATAAAACAAGCACCGAAACTACTATGTTCGTTTAGAAATTCATCTATAAACTACAATTTTTTTACAAAATAAAAGGTTCTAATCAGTGCGATTGCGCAATATCAGAAAAGTAATTCAGCACATCTTGCACGGAAACCTCAAGTTCGATCTGAAATGACCAATTTCAGTATACGATTCGTATCCTAAAAAATCTACAGTACTAACACGTACCTTGCTCGAGGGGTAGCATTCTGCCATGGTTTGTGAGTAGGACTGGAGCTGCTTGATGAATGCTTCCTGAAAGATATGCAGGAATTCCAGTTTGCGATCGAATGCAGACCGAAGTACTGTAACCCCTCCAGAGCAATCTACAGTACCCCCCTTGCACAGTACCTGCATGCCCCTCCAGACGACCTGAAGGAGGGAGGAGGAATCGACGAGGTGCTTCTCAAGCTTTTTATACAGCGACTCCAACCCTCGCCGAACTTCTTTGCCCGGGTACTGAGCAATGACCTGTAAAATATATGTTGCAAATTTGAAAATCTGATATTTGGGGGAAAAATCGATAAATCAATAAATCAATAAATCAATAAATCAAAATAATCACCTTCTTGAGTTCCATCTTACTCAGCTGTTGTTGATACGCAATCTCCTCCGCCCGTATGCCCTGCTCCATTGCGCGGCGAACAGCATCGAAGAAAACCTAAATAAATAGAGAGTCCACCTTTTCGACTCCACGAATATTTCCTAATATCCAATCTATTAGTGGCTACTTTATGCAGTCATTTTTGCGTGCTTCCTCCGCGTCTGCTCTAGATTCCTCTAGAAATTGGGACCACGGCGTAAACCGCGATTGAAGAGTCAGCCCCAGCAAGCTCACGGCTGATTTTTTCTAGTGTTCACACTCGAAATATAATTCCTAGCCGTGACCACAAACTCTAGGGAACTCAAGATGAGCAGGTTATCATTTCCTCCCTGGTTACGGTAGCATGCACTCACGTGGATCTTCTCGAGTGGCCGTTCCATGTGTTCGCGGACGTACATGTCGATGTTGTCCTCCTTGCGCTTCTTGGCCTCTTTCCGATGAGCATCGAGGCACGCGATCTTCAACTCCGACAGCGTCACTGCAAATACATAATTATCTAGCGACTTTAATCCCAGACTGGCATAATTCTTCCGATAGCGTATTTATTTTTATTGCGCATCATTTAGTGAAATCTGCATTTCGTAACGGAATACTAGCAATCCCACTTTCACAAATCATTTTTTTGGAAACAAATCAACAGTTAAAATATCTAGAATACGACTCACTGTAAAGCTGGTGGTAATTCTCAAAGCGGACGACGGACGATGGCGACTTCGTGTGCGGCGACGTCGCTGCCTGTAGTGGATCATTTACTTCGGAAATTTTCAATCTGCCACCCGAGATACAGCCGATAGGCGATACGCAGAGATTCAAGCAAAAAAGAATAAAAAAATATTCAACGAACCCTCTCAATGCCATCCATGACAGAGCGCACGAGCTGGAGGTACCTGCAGAGAAATTGTCATTTCCTTCAAATCCATTTTTCCACAAAATGGATTCCAAAACCAGTTGAATTCGGTCCACCATCCATGCTCATATTGCAACATATTTTTCTCGATACAATACTAGGTGCTCCGCTAGGTGATCATTTACCTTAATAATCGCGTTGTCCGTCTGTTACACCTATGACGTCACTTGGTTTAATTACCCAAGTTTGAGGTGCGATTGCACAATCGCTCCGCTCACCTCTCACCTGTGACGTCATCGATTTAATTACCCAAGTTTGAGGTAGGGGGCGGGGCTGTGACGTCACACCGGTTTAATTGCCCAAGTTTGAGGTGTATCCAGTCTGAGTCGGCGCCGCGAAGCGGTGCCGAGTCCGACTGGTGCATAAATAATGTCGACGATTCTACCAAAATAACTGCTGAATTGTTTCGAGGAAAATAGCGCGCTATAATTGGGCTCCTCAAACTCCTTCGTAGTCCACCTCTCCTCGCCATCTCCTCCCACCTCGTCCTCTCTCTTCTCCTCCCCAGTGCATAAAAGGATAGGTGCCGCGGTCATGTTTTGGCGGGGGGTTTTAAAAAAATTTTCGCCTTCGGCGGGGGGTTTGGACGATCGATTGATGACCATCCCCCCCTCCATCGTCTCCCTGCCCCTACCCCCTCCCCACTCACCACTTCTCCAGGTCCGTCCTCCTCTCCGCTCCTTCGAATATGATCTCGGCCCGTTGGCACAGCGCTGCGAATCTGAACGAGAGGCTAATTAGTGCGGATATTTCAGGAATAAATGGGGCGTTATTCCCGGAGGAGCAAAGCTCGTTCGCATGAGAAGCCTCGAGATATCTGACACTTTCGGAATGCGAAGGCTACCGTAATCTCCTTCTTCCCGGGAACAATCCGTAAAAGAGTACATTGCGTAGAACACTGTCGCCCACGCCTTACTAATGGCTCCTTTGCTCCTTTGCCACACTCCGAATAGGCTACCGTAATCTCACAAACAGCATCATCCTATTAAACGGAAGCAGATGGTTCCTTCCACCCTTCAGATTCCATTCAGTTCGGCCTTCTCACCTCTCGATAGTTGGCAGGATGCCAATTCGAGTCCTCTTCGAATAGCGAACATCAGCGAGCGCTTGAGACTCGCTTTCCTGAAATTCAAATTGTTTGATTCAGAGCATTCCATGGACAAATTAATTTCTCTCATTGCGGCAATCCTCATATCTCTCCGTTGATTCAACAATTCACCTGGTCCAATCTCGTGAGGCAAACCAAAGTGAGACTCATTGTCAGCAAGCATTAAATTTCTTGTTACAGTTCCGATCCATCCGAAGGACAAATCAAAGATTCCTGCTACAACATTCGTTCGCATTACCACTGCAAACAGAAGCACTGAACCGCCGTCAACCCGGTAATTTCTTTTTCTTTTTTTTTCCGCCGTCAACCCGGTAATTTCAGTACCGAAATAGTCCTTCCCTGATTGCATTCTCCCCCAATCCGGCGCCTTTGTGTCACTCTTCCCTCACCATGTAGACGTCGAACTGGCGCTTGATGAGGACGACGAGGCTTCCAAACGTGACAGCATAGTAGCTGCCCACTTCCGTCGACGACAGCACCTTCCGCGACATGAGCACGAAGAGGAGGAGGATATTACTGGAAAGAGAAGGGATTTTCATTAGAATTTCATAAGTAATCTAGAGTTTATGCCAGACTAGTGCCTCACAATTTAAGAAGCCTGTCAGAAATAGTCAAAGACGAAGGAGAGGCTATATCACAGGAAAGAGCAAGAAAAAGAAAAAGCCTAAAGACGGACTATCGTCTCTTCATTGGAGAGATTGTTTCATCGCGTATGGTTGAAATGGTCAAAGACACTGTAAGGAACAGTTTTGGAACTCTAATGGCTGACTTCATCTATACATATGGCAAGATTACCGTAGCACACACGTGGCGGGATCCCACCCACTAGATGTAGAGAAACTAGAAGAGGCAATGTTAGAGCCATGAAAAATAGAGGTGAAAAGCCACGGAGCAATTCCAGATGCTAAAACAGCCATGTTCATATTTCAAAGGATGACAAATCGAACAAGCACATGTTACATTTCGTTAATTGAAAAATCGAGCCATCAAGCTCATCATCTTATTGATGATGAAATTCGTAAATTGTTAACAAGAATAGGAATATTTCTTTCATACTTCAAATAGTGCCCGTCTCCTCGTGTGAGCTATATAAGCCCCTGCTAATAAAAATAAAATTAACGAGGCGAGAGATAATGAGAGACGCAGGTTGCGAGAGCAGTCTGCGTCTCTCATTTTACGTTATCTCTCTCTTCGTTAATTTTATTTTTATTGCCAGGGGCTTATATGTTATTTTAGGGGGAAGAACTAATAGCAAGTCATGACCAGAAATACCAAGTTCTCGGGCACGCGCCAAAATAGCAAACACTCGCAACAAAGGACTTGCATTCCGCCGAATACGTGCATTCCCCACACGCTCCTTCTAATGGAGAACGCGAGTGCTTTTCTCAGCTGAGGGAGGAGTCCGGGACAAGAATCTACTCTGTGCGTCTAGGTCCTCTAACTACTTCCTACACTCTCGCTCTTCAGGGGGTACTCCTAGAGTCCCGGAATTTCCGGAGAACTTGCACAGCATCCTAATGTATAGGCGAATCCCCCGTCAGGATGCCTAATGCATGGGCCAATGCAGAGGGAAGGAAGGACGGGAAATCTTCCTTTCCCCCCTTCTAACCCTTTCTGCTCTATTCCATATAGAGACATAGGGGACTGGAGAGAGTCCAGGCGGCAAATTCAAACAAAACAAAATATGCCTTGACTCCTCCCCCCTACTTAGCTCCTACTGCTTACTAAAGTAGTCCAAAAGAACGACCGGAACCAATCCACGGATTTCTGTAATCCCCTTTCCCCGCTCGAGCTTTTCTCCCCACGAGGAAAGATTTGCCTAATTCAATGACGAGAGGCAATGGAATACAGCGAGCGAGCACAGAACAATATTATAGTTCTGTGGTAGTCTTTCGAGATTTCGAGTACAGAGGAGTTGCATTTTTTGTCCAATTTCAGCAAAATCTAAAGCTACTTGGGTTTCATATTATTTACATTCCTCACTAACCGTGAAGAGCTCTTTTTTCGGTCAATACTAATAATTTTCTGTGCGAGCGAGCGCTGCTCTTGTAACCAGGAGGATCTGAGACGCTGGTGGTAATTAATTAGATATTAGGAAGCAGATCTGCAATTTCTGGCATGTATATCTCGGACCCCTATATACTACCATGAAGTACACACTGTTCACTCGCGGTAGGAAAATATGAAGATTTTGAAGATAAAGGAATCGATATATCAGCTCACCTCCGATTGTACTTGCAGCAGGCCTTGGAAAATCGATCAAGATTGGCATCGAGCGAATTGAACATCGGCTGCATCATGTTGCGGACCTTCAGGGAGGAACATAAATTGGTGCTGTGTGTAGTGCATATATCGATTTGCCGGTAAACTTCCCAAATTCAAATAAAGGAAATAAATTTTAAAAAATGCACCTGCTCCGTGATGTGGCGGTCGACGGAGCGGACGCCTGTAAAGAAAGTTTTGAGATTAGAAAATTCTAAAAATTGTGAATTAATTATAAGCGAAATTTGAGAATAAAACTAATCAATAATCAATAAAAATATAAAAATAAATAAAATAAACAATAAAACCAAATATACCGACCTATACTCCCGCTATCCCCGCTGTCGTTGGATACCGTATCCGAGAGGGCGTGCAGGTCGGCATTGACGTGGAAGAAGCGCGTGCAGAACTTTTGTTCCGCCGTGATCACGGGGTTGAGCTCGCCGAGCACCGTCTCGATCAGCTGAAATTTCGATAGTTAAAAAAGAAATCAGCTCGTTCTCAAATGATCTTTTTGTATATTATTGCAAGAATTGGTTTGTAGTTAGTGGATTTCCAAGCGACGTCGAATCACACAATGCTAATAAAACTCAAAACTGAAGCAGGTGTGAAGCACGAAATCTCCGGGATTTTTTTTCATATGCAGATTTCAGAAGCCAATTCTGGGAAATATTCTATTAAAAATCTTCCGAGCATGTGATCGCATTCAGTTTTCGAACATATTCTTTTGCTTCTCGAGGACCATTCCTTATTAACACACCAGGGTCTCAATCTCAAATATATTGCGCTTTTTAAACACGAAATCGCCGGGATGTCTCGAGTTCTTATTAGAAGCGATTCGATAATTTTTTTGACTGCTTTGACAATCTCCCCTGTCTTTCCTTCATTTTCCTTCCATTATCCGTCTCTTCATTCCCCGTCGTCGTTCTCTTGCCCCACACCCTCACCGTCGTCAACGTCGGCGCAGTGGTGCCGAAAGAGTCATTGGCTCCGCCCGTGCTTGAGCGTCGATCGGCCTACAACAAAAGTAACGTCATTAATAGTATCCAGCCAGCCAGGTCGCGTTATTTATAACTTTATAATCCCACGAGATAAATGCTGTAGACAGGAGCGCAACTGATTTTGTGCGAAATTCATGGCACAGCCATGGTTCAGGAATTTCAGGGGGAAACGAAACACTTCACTAGATGCTCCAATTGTTATGATAAAAACACTAGCGATGTAACGGGGGTTGAAAGAGAACGCCCAGCTAAGTAAACTTCCTCTACCTGAATAGTACTCATGATTACAAGAAGTGCACTTTACAGGCTGGGGAAGTTCGGACAATTTCAACCGAGTTATACGAGTAGCTTCATCATCTTACTGCATTTATCTCATCGGGTCTTCTGGTTAACTAATATTCCAGCAAGTACCTGTCCTCCCCCTCCTCCGCCTCCTCCGGTGACGTCTCCGACCTGAGCGCAGACGACGTCGAAAAAGCGATCGAAGAGGCGCTTGTACATGCGGCGCGTCGCCTCGAAGTATCGATCGATGCCTGCAAGGAAAGAGTTGAAAATATGGTCGCTTTTCTATTCAGGACTTTGAACAATTTCAATTTAGAATATTATCCAAGTGATTTGATGAAGCTTAAACTCTAATTAGAATGCAACAAAACGTATTCGTTAATATCCCCTATCTGTAACATATCTAAGATAGATCAAATACCAAGTCGGCCTGGCACCCTGGACGGAGAATATTTGCGAGGGTGAATATCAACTTCTAATACTATCCAGGCGATTCGGAGCAGCAGAAACTCTAATTAAAAATACTTATTAATTCTTTCTCTCTCCATCAACATCCGACACATTGAAGAGCCAGGCAATTCGACGCAATTGAATCTCGATTAAAATGCAGTTATTTCCCATGCCTATAAATTCCATCCTTATCTTCCCTTCCCACCTGCTTGATAAACTGTCTAAATCCACGAATATATAAATTCCAAATTTCAACCCCATATTATGCACAGATCCAGGCGATTTGACGCAGTTGAAACTCTAATTAAACTATAGCAAATAATTCATACTCCGATTGTGCCTCTTTCTTATGTCCTTCCCACCTGCTTGATACACAACGGGACGGACGCACAAAACTCCAGCGCCGAAATTGTTAGAAACGTCTCAGCCCCATTATGCGCAGATCCAGGTGATTTGACGCATTTAAGACTAATTAAAACAATACATTAATTCGTACCCCGATTATGCCCCCTTCTTATTTCATTTTTTAAAAATATATTTCTTCCCACCTGCTTGATAGACGACGGGTCTCGTCGTCTTCAGCCATCCCATGAGGTCGGCGAGGGGAGCGAGGGCGCGGTGCCGCTGCGACTGCTTCGGAATCGACAGCGAGTGCCAGTCCTGCCCCGATTCGCCCAGCTCCGCCTGCAAATCGATTAATAGTCGTCACTCGATACTCACAGACCTCGTCGATTGAGTCGGACTATTAATTTTATGCCCGAGGCAACAAAATGATCATTAATGTCCCATGAATTCCCTCCGGTGATATTCTTTTCGCATTTCGCCAATCCCACGGGATTCAGTTTTGGAAGGTTAATGAGTTCCAGTCTTGTTTCGATTCCCCCAGGTCTGCCTGAGAATCCATCAACGAAGCTCGCCGGATAAAGCCCGGAAACAGGGATGGAACACTATATCTATTTCACTCTAGGAGCAATAGGAATATTAATGTACTTGATTCCACTGTGTGGCATTCTTTTCAGACTCCGCCAATCCACCGGGTCCTCATTTCTACGGAGGAAAACGAGATACTATGGCGCAATTATCATTCCATGCGCATAGGCGACGTAATCGATCTGGCTAAAGTGAATGATGCTTATTGGAATAAGACCAACCACTAGAATAATAGTTATATTGATTTGGACCACTTACCAAGCTCAGATTACTGTCCGCCAGTTCAATTCGATGATATTGCATACTCACACCGCCAATCCATCGGGTTTCAATTTCGCGGAGGAAAGCGAGATAATACCTCGATGGATAACCGTGGACCGACTCTGTCTGATGGGATTGAATTATATCCACCGTATAAGGCTAAAAAAATTAATGCCCATGAATTGCATTCGATTCTATTTATTTCTCCATCCGCCAATCCACCGGATTTCATTTTCGGTCGAACAGAGCGAGATACCACGAAGCGTAAAAAGCTCACCAGATTGTTGAAGAGCGCCGAGAGATGGCTCATCAGGCGGTCCACGAAGAGGTCCAGAATCTGCAGTGATCAATTAAATCTGTAGTAAAATATTTCCCTGTCACAACGATGGCGTCATAAACCCAATGCCTGCGTTTATCCGCCATGAACAGAAAACAATTAACTTCGAGCGTTATAACTTTTCTGACTGTTGCGGGAGTGAATGAATGTCATCCTCGAACTCAATATCCTCGTTGAAGATACGCGAGGTGAAATATTCTCTAGTTTGAGGATCGATCGTTATTTGCAGTAAGTTCGTTCAACTCCGCCAACCCGGCGCGTTAGTGTCGCACCGGGATTGTATTTTTACCTGAAGTTTCGCCGCCTGCTCCTGGTACGCCCTCATCTGCAACAGCGCCTTGGGGATGGTGCCGTGGACGAAGCGCGAGACGGCGTGAGCAGCCTCCACCACCGAGGCGATGCTGAAACAGGGAATGCTGTGCGTCTGTAATGAGTTTATACATTTCCTCGCACTATCGAAATGATGAACAGGGAATGGAGTGTGCCAGTACTGGGTTGACTTCCATTGGACCCTTCTACACTCCCGCACTATTGTAAGTGAGAAACTCGTGAGAAATATTTCAATTGAGTACCAGGCCAATTCTGGTCGCGCGATTTACTAATTGGTTAGTCATCAATGCCAATTCAATGGGACACCCTCTCGTGTTCTAAAAAATTTCTAAAATCTTCCAGCGCTCTAGCAGTGGATGAAACCCGAGAAGGGATTCCAATGCGTTCGAAAGCCATAAATTAAAAATAAATTATTAAAAAGCTAAAAGAGAAGCAAAACGTAGAAGAATACGCCTGTACTCATTTCCACTTTTGGGGCTTATGAACTACGCGTACAACAAAGTATAACTTTTGTTCTCGGTTTATGGGTTAAATTCTCATGATATTCAAATATACCTGGCGGGATTGGAGATATTAGCCTCGCTGAGCGTCTTGAGGTGGTGCGACGTGAGGACTTCGAGATTAGCGACGAGCTCCTGTGCCTCTGCCCCGAGACGACCCTCAAATCGATTTATCGTATTTATAAATAAAATAAAGATTTATTTATAAATAAAAATAAAGATCAAGAAATAACTTCTCGGAACTAATTGCTAAACTAGTGGTGGACACAATCTCTGCTAAAACTGCCATAAGTCGTTGCGAGCTTCAGATTCCTTCAGAAATATAGCTCGACAGGGAACAACCTATCTCGAGAAAATAATTAGAACATTTTGGAATAGACATAATTGTAGAGTATACGTGGCGTGAATGTGCGAGGTTTGCCGGCATAAAATTTCATGAGATTCTCTCCGAAATATAGCCCACATCCGAATCAGGAGTGTGATTTGATGATCTTCCCTTCCCATTGCTCCTCACCTTATTCCTCTTCTCCACGACCGTCAGCGAATCCTTCTCATCGATCAGGTTGACGCTCTCGCGGACGTCCTGTAGAATAGATTTAGTATAACTGTAGCGAAAGATCCAATCATGCGCAACTATTCAAGATGATTCAAATTTCAATGATAGAACACAGATGCACATGGTTCGCGAGAAAATCAGCTACGCTCTTGTTTCAAGCCATTTAAATTTAAAATCCAAACTTTGAGAATAGATAATCAAAGCAACCTGCCATTTTATTGACTAATTTCACCACTGCGACAGCTAATCACGATGTATTCAATAACAGCATCTTCTACTTGCTTTACATCACACACTAGCCAAAGAAATGCCATCTGTCGACAGCTCCTTTGACTTTATTAGCTCCAAAATTGGGAGATAAAACTTGAATCACCCGGTGGCAACCACAAAAACAAGGCCACTCGTGGTGGTACCAGATTTACTCCAAGCGCCGCTAACATGACAATGGAACTTCTTCCGTGATAGTCGTGGGATTCTAGGAACACGTGGTGTAGTAAACGTCGCTGATCGGATGGAGTGATCTGCACCACGACGACGTTCACTACACCACTGCGACTCACCCCGAGAATGCCGTCGGCCACTTCGAATTCGCGATCCAGCTCTCCAACGCCCGTCAGCGTACTCTGCAGCACGGAAAGCAGCTTGTTTACCGACGCCTCGCTGCTCATCTGGAGGGGATACGGTAGAGATTCCCCTCGGGACCCAAAACTGCTCAAAAGAAAATACCATGGACTCGATATTGGCGCCGTCTAGTGATTGCAGATGAGCGTTGAGCTTCTGTAAAAAATAAATAGAAAAATTAGAATTACCATGACCCGCAAGATAAGCGTTTCAACGATAGCAGAAATTATTTGAATTGAACATGTGCGCCAATTCGAGTCCGCAATATTCGGCATCAAACATAAACAACACTGGAAGAGAAAGAGCGACTGAGCAGCCATGAGGATCCGCAGGTAGCGCTTACGGAAATTATTTTGAATTGCAACAGAAGACCAATGGAACCGTGTAGGAGAAAAACAGCTCACGACCATAGACGGGTCTTTATTGGCAAAATGCCAAGATGCATTTGGCAGGATGCAAAAAATGGCACGAACCGTAGCGAAGACGTGAGCTTGGTCGAAGCGAAGGCCGTGCTCGCCGATGAGTCGACGGAAGTCCGCCTCTTCCTTGGCTGATATCGGCTGGAAAAATCACAATCATTTTTATTCATGTTTCATTTTGGGCTAAATCCTGATGATTCGGTGCAACTCCAATGTGAAATAAAGAATTAGAAGCAGTGATACAACGATGTGCTTAGGATATCTATTATATTTTAAAAATGAATATAAACTAATATTTTTTACGGAACGGATCCTAAAATACTGTTGATTTCATGTGACAGGGAGACTGCAGTTTAATGGATAAAAAAGGTAGAGATTCGTCCCTATCAGGCTTTCCTGAGGGTGGATCCTGGACGGCCAGGCAGGTAATGGAGTCAAAGCGAAAAAATATTGCAAGAGAAACCTTTCCGATTTGTAGATACGAATAACGGATCCAAACCCGGTGAATTGAGGTGCCGAATCAATTGCTAATTCCAATATGTTTGTTCAGGATAATCCTTGCAGTCTTGGTTATAGATAAATAAACAATATTATTTATCCGATAAAATCAATAAATCAATATTAACCCCCACCTGGTAGGCGACAGCTTCACTGCTTGCATCCTCCTCCCGCCTTCCGGGTCCTCCCCTCGCAGCATGGGCAGAGGCAGCAATAACGAGATTCTCGTCGACGGGCAGCGGGACGTTGGTGAAGTCCGCCATCTGGACGGGCAGGTACTTGGAGGAGAGCTGGAAAGAGAATATATTTAATTAGTTACGCAAATATTTTACAAATCCTTTTAATAACGTCCCCATGGTCCCAGAAAAGGGGAATCGGTAGTAACTAGATCACGCAGGTAATACACCCGGATAAACGCGCTGGACCTGGGCGAAATGCTAGTGAGAAAGCTAGTCGTCCAGGAAGCTAGTCGCCCCTCAGAGCCACTGAGTCAGGAGTCTTGGTCCTAGACCATTAGCCTTCACACGGACAGACCTTTAATGACGTGACTATCGGTACAATGGGATGAGTTTCTTTCGTATTGTTAGCACCATCAATCTCGGAAGCATCAAACCACGGCGAAATAGAAACGACAATACACCCCGGGGCGAAACGCAATTCTGACTGGTATGGGAATAAGCAAGAACCGGAGCTGCGCCACTGCATTTGACAGCGAAAACGGAGTAGAAATTGGATTACGTACATCAATCCATGAAATCCTCCCTCCCGGGGTCTCGCGTACAGCGCTGGTTTTCATATAAAAAAGCAATGGGCAGGGATGTGCTGCCTCCCTCCCTTTTGTTAGCTCGTAAAGGTCCGTCTCTATTGCTGCGTCTCCTTCCCATAGCAAGAGGTGAGTCAGTTTGGACAGCTGCATATTGGATGGGCCCCACAATTTCTGCCTGTTCCTTATACTATCGTCGTTATTGAGTGCATCTGGAAAGGTCCGTCCTCCCGACCGCTACCCAGATTGATTCAGTCAGTAAATTGAATGAATATTTCTTCCCTGATTTCTAACAAGACTGCAGCCTTCAATTTCTGCCTCCTCTCATATTATCGTTCAGGTCAGAGTTTCGGAAAATAAATATAATGAAACTCTCGCAAGACTAGGATGCCCAGGATAACTTGTTGTCTTGACTGTGCCAGTTTCAGACAGATCGATAGACTTGTTCAAACATTTCGCCTCATTTACATGCTAAAACAAGTACTTGTTTTCCGAATCGGGAAGAACAAATACTTGTTTGTTTCCAGACAGAAAAGCAAGTCTTGTTGTTTGTTTTCATAACCCTAATCGTAAACCTTGTAGAGCTGCCGAATGAACGCATCCTTCTCGTCCGGGGTGGCAGCCTCGAATTTATACGTCCTGTCGACGATCGTCATGGAGAAATCGGCGGTGCTCTAAAAAAATTTTTTTAAAGATTATTTGGAGCTTCATGGAACTCATCAAGGTATTATTTTTTTTAAATAATAATAATAATAATAATAAAATAGAAACCTTGCGTGGATTAACGCCGTCGACGCCCTTGACGTCGCGTAGTTGGAAGCGCTCCTGGAAAGAATTAATATATTTGGGATTTTCTCGTTAGTTATTTCTCCAGAAGTTTCCGTTATGTTTACGGCAATTTATAAAACTGAAAGAAAGCAAACCCCAGAGGAAATATAAATTACGCGAACCTTTTTCTTGTATGTGCGCTCGTCGTTGCTCTTGACCAAGTAGAGGCGAACGGAAATCGGGTGCTCGGCCGATACTGAATAATATATTATTCAAGACAACTTCAATCATTTTCAATTGATATTCTTCGCCTTGAATAAAACAATAAAATATAAAGATAGGAGGGGTGTAAAATTGACATACGTGCAAGGCACAGGTACGCCGGCCGCTTCTTCTTCTTGCCGTCGACGCGGACGATGCTAACGACGGCGGATAACCTGGAATAATAAAAATAGACATTAAAGAAGCGCATGGAAGATCAGCAACCCGGTAAGAATAATCTGACCTTTCATCGTCGACTTGGAATAATTGCCGCTGCAGGCTCGAGCGGATGGCGTTCATTACCCACTGCAAGAAATCTCCCATTACTCGAGGACCTCTGCGCACCGATAAATGGAATATGCGAAGCAAAATTAACGAAATGGGCTAGAAAATAAACAAAGTGCCCTCATGAGCCGAGGACCGGAAAGTGCTGTACCGGATGAAAGCACCTACTTTGACGGGCTATTTCACGGTTCCATCAGATGCCGGGAGGGTGTCTAGAGATTGAGCCATGAAAGGAGTCTCCACCCGTCCCAACTCGTTTGGCAGAAGGTTGATGCGGAGTAGTTGTAGACGGGAGGAGAAGGACCTTCATCCCCCCGAGGGAACCGAGGGGAAGGATTCCAAGCAGACTCTCTGTTCAAGAGATTGATACATTTGTTGTGAATCGATCCATTTTCGAGAACCTCATGCTTTATCGTTAATCAGAGTCATGGTTATGCTTCCATTGAAAATTCAGATAAATACACATGAACAAGCGAAACATTACACGAAATGAGGAATTGAATGGATTCAAAATGCGGATTTTCAAAGTACACTAAATGTTTGGGAAGACCAGCATATTACAAGGAGCGAAGGTACAGTAACCGTTACGATAGGCCCGAGGTCTGGAGGGATTGACTACACGATTCTAAGGGATCAAGGGGACAAGCCTTCGGCTTCGTGGCCGTCTTCCTCTCCTCTTCACTGCTTCCCTGCGAGCGTGGCCTTGACGATGAACTCGGCAAGGATGCCGAGCATTCCAGTGCACTCCACGCTCACCGAAACGGAGCGCTTCTAAAGGAATGCCATAATTGAGCTCCTACGTTACATTCTCACCTTGAAGAGGAAGGTATTCCCTTTGAGGCACATGTCCTGGCGCCCCTGCTGCTCCTCCTCCGTCGCCACCGTATTCTGGAAAAAGAGGTCAAGAGGGTCAGATAAATCATTCATACCCTGATGAATCCGCCACGCAGTGGGGAGAATCCAGCATTATTATCTGCGATCGTAATGGTGGCAGTGGCTTCGCTCTCTCCCGCCAGATAAGCCTACAAGGAACGAGGAGGATTGATCTTTAATAAATGATCTCCGAACCTTGACGAGTTCCCGAATTCCATTCGTAGACAGCTGCCTGTAGAGGTATGGGGGGTCTGTAAAACACCCTCATCCGATCTTTGCTCTATCGTGCCACCCTCACCGGCGACGAGGTTTGCCACTCCGGAAAGGCGAGGAAGGATCCTGTCCGAAACGGGACCCTGATGATCAGAGATCATAGTTCGGGCCAAAAGCAAATCTAACGGTGAGTTTGAGATATTCGGCGGTCGCCGCTTCTTGCTCCAGGAGTTCCTTCACCCACTCCTCAGGCCCCTCGATAAAGTAGAGCTCGACGTTCGTCGAAAGCGACAGAAGAGCTAGCTCGCAGTTCCTAGAAAACCAGTATTTCTTACAAACCGTTTTAAAATCCAACCGGTTGCTTTCGGTGAATTGCAGCAGCCCTACGGATAAGAGATTCTCCGACACGGGACGAGCGTCATTCTGAACCTCCCAGCGTGGCAGGCGACAAAAAAGCAAGCTCAGTTTCCTCTTTCTCACGATGGCCTTCAGTCTGAGAAAAATCAATTATATTGTTTATTTAGAAATAGAAAAAAAGAAATTTCAAACAATTTGTAGATCGATCATACGTACGTCGCAAATGAAACGGCTTCGAGCGAAACATTGAAGAATCTGAAGCTGGTACCCGGCGGTAGAAGCTCGTTGAGAGCCGCGACATCCGAATCGAAGACCTAGGACGAATCGCGTTATTGTTGTTGAATCAAAGATAGGCCAATCGTGTCGTCATGCTTGCTTTTTTTTTTACTTCAATCTATACTGTTACCGCAATAATTAAAAAAAATATTTTCAAGACCCAAGCCCGGAACAACATACATTTTCGCCGATGAATACCAGCTTCTCTAGCAGAAGGGACGGACGAAGAAGCGGGAAGAGAGGTGCAGGGAAGACTTCGCTCGAATTCTGCAATGAAATGACAGCGTAATTTTCAGTTTCCAAATATTCTGACAGTAAGAGCCGTGATGATGTCGGAGATTTGTTTGCATGGGAGTCGGAACTGAAAAGTGTTTTTACAGAAACTAGGGGTGCCCACCGCCTTCGGCGGTGGGACCCCCAGGTGTTTTAGAGCATTTTCCGCTAAAATGACAAAACTGACCCACGGAAGTTAAAAGTCTGACCCACCGAACTTGGTTACGGTAGAAGTTTTCTCGGGACCCGAAGTCGTTTGGTCAAGGTCCCAAGTCTTGAGGACCCTTCTATGCACATGTCGTAACGCACGCAGGCAGTTACAGACATACATGCTCTTTATGTAGTAGTAGATATTAAAATTTCATTGATCCTAAAAATTGCTTTTCAAAATTTTGAACCCGAAAATTCGAAATAACTTGTTCGAAAACTGCTGTCTACTCATTGAAGTTCAAGACGATGTATCCATACCTTTTCTACGTGGTTCCTATTCCTCTCGCTGAGAAGGTCCACCGTGAACACGAAGCCCTCAGGAGTCTGAACAAATTGCGGTTCAATTGTAATTCATAATTTTTATATAATAGATAATCGAAGGATTCAACGGCATAATGTTATTGGAAAAACTTGGTTTGGCATACACTGAAATAAACTAAACATCCTCATGGGGTCATCGTTTTTCGATGCCATCGATTCATTCGAGCTTCTCTGAGAGAGAAGTTCTCTCGGGGGGACGTCATTTGGGCAACATCATTTGAGCACCTGAGGGCGACTTTGTAGGGACCCAAATGTTGGTTGCTCAAATGTCGCTTGCTCAAATGACATGCCCCCGTTCTCTCACGCTATTGACGACGATTCTGCCACGATGCTTCGGTAGGCTGCTCCTCTTCACGTCCACGACCGTCTTCATGGCTCTGAATGCTCATTTGTATATTGCCAGCGTGGGATTCCCACAGGATTCCCTACTTCAACGTATAGAACGAGTGATTGCATTTCATGCTCTTCTCATCATTAGCGGGCGTGTCTCATTCTAATTAGCGAGCTTGCAAGATCGTCAAATTGCTTCTTCCAGACTGACTTTACTCGCAAAATATGTATTGACAACGGAACGCAAGTGCTGTAAGACGGCAATGAATATGGTAAAACAGACAGTCCGACCGGAACACATAATCAGACCCTCCTGTCAGCTAGCAAATATTCAATTAAAGATCGACTTAAATTGGGCAGCATAAAATTAGTCGAATTTGAAATTCGAAAGTGGAAACCTGCAGAGTCCGCGAAGTTTCTCGATATCCCGAGCCCGCAGGAAGGAGAGGGCGTAGACGAGTTGATCCACGGGCAGATCCAGCAACGGGCATTCATCCTGCACTTTGTCATTTTTTCATTTATTTAATTTTCACGTGATGTGATTTACGGTAAGAAAAATGAAGGTCCCTAGATCGATAAAGTGTGGAGGATGAATAAATAACATACGCTACGCTGCGCATTTCTCAGAAATACATGGCTGGCCTCGAGGGCTGGAATATTTAGGCTCAGGATCATAGTCTGTTGGTCTCATCAA
>JACMIG010000425.1:0-14981 GCA_014805385.1 Levipalatum texanum
AATAGCCTAAAAAGTGTTCAAAAGTTCATAATATGCTGTTTAGGGACGTTTTTGAGCAATTTGAAGGAAAATATTTTTCGTCGATTTTGGACCATGATACCCCCATCATGGGTCCAAAATCCGGTCAAATAAGATGCCGATGCCTCCAAATTTGCATATGTGGAATACGTTGGGTTAGTTGAGAAAAATATTTTGCATTTCAAATCCCGTCCATGTAGACCTTTCCCGCACAATAAGACCCGAAAAAACGGCGAAAAAACACATTTATTGCTAGAAAACTGCCTTCCTGCACCCTCACGTCATGGGGTATAGGAGGAAAATTGAGAACTCTTCGGTGTCTTACATATGTACTACAGCGCTAGTTGTGGAAATGAATCGGGAAGAAGTTACAAACTGAGGAAATTTAATTTTCGTTTTATCCGTATTTCCATTTTTAACTGAATGAAAATGGGTGACCTATTTTTTATTGAAGAGGGACATTTCCCCTCCAAAAGGACCCTAAAAAGTCCGAAAGCGGTTCAGTCATCATCGAGATATGATCGAAAGTGTCTAAAATAGAGATTTAGAGAGCTAAAAGTAGGTCACCTTTGCCTAAAGCGCTCTCCCAGCCTGATAATCGAATCCGTCCAATCTGGGTGCCAATCAACTAGTCCCTCTCCATTGTACCTCCGATTAACAGGTGACCCCTCCCGGGCCACAAATCCGGCGCAGTGCCGCCCTCTGGTCGAACCTTACACGGATGGACTCTTATGACTATTTTGGTGTGTTGAAAGTTCATTTTTAATCGAAAGCTTCGCTGTGTGTTTAACGTTTATAAAGATTTCTTCTTTTCATTCCGTCCTGTCCCATCTCGAAGAAGCAGGTCCAATCATTAGCATCGGAGAAATCTTGGGCACTGCGGGAGACGCGAAAACAAGCCATTTGTGAAATACAATAGTACGTCTTGGAAGAGGAAAGGGATGCAAAATGGTAAATGGAAGATACTTTATCTCTCTCTCTCTCTCTCTCTCTCTCTCTCTCTTGCATTGAAAAGTCGAACTCGTATTCCTGATCTTTTGTTCTATGTTGACTGTATTAATCTAAAGTTATATTCCTTTGAAAATAATATTTCTAAGCAACCAAGTCCTTCGATTGTTAAAATATATACAAAAAATGTATAATGAAAAGTGAAAGCTCTGTATACTTTCGAATCTTCACTCCTTTTGTTTATATAATCCGATGCATTCATGATAAACGCCCTCTGCTCAAATTGTCATCATTCAGTTACGAGTACTGCTCCGCATCTGGCTACCAGCATCTAACGCCATGCTCCCTTCTCCTCTCGAGCTCATCATTGACTCTGTGAAAATAAAGCTGAATCTTCCCGTTCTCCAGGATATTGGATACCCATACAAGGATGGAGGTTTTTTATCCTGTTATTTTAATGAACTGTGGGATCGCAGCTGTTGAAATACCGGCGATGCCTCGTCTTTTCAACGCCCTACCAATCTACAAACTTATCGAGGTCTGTACGTATCAGTCTCTTACTGCATTAAATTTTTTTCAGTACACGATTGCCATTACATTCATCGTGACCACCGCAGTGTGGTTCTTCTTCCTCATTATTGTGCACAGACTTCCCGTGAAAGATTTGGGTTTGTGCATGAATACTTAAACGGCTTTAGAGAGTATTATTTACACTTTCGCGAAAATTTGACTCTCTTAAAGAAGGAGTGGGAGCAATTTTGTAGCCATAGTGTGAGTGCACTTCCCATACGTCTACGTATTGAAATGTCTGCATTTCAATACGTAGACGTATGGGCAAATGCACTCCACTGTGGTTGGCACGGTGCCAAAAAAGTTGCTCCTACTCCTTCTTTAAACACTCTTATTGTTTCAGAACTCTCGATCGCGGCGCTGGTGTTGCTCGTGATTCACTACGAGGCAATCCGCGGACTATACACGGTTCGGTATTTACGTATAACGGGACTTTAAATAAAAAGTTCGGTGTAGTACACTTCCACTGCATGTAAAGTGCACTCTTGGGCGCAAGAAACTGTTTACTACGTATTGTGCCGCACCACAGAACTTCTAATTTCCCGTTCCGCTAGCGAAATTTTTAGAAGTTCTGTGTTGCTGCACAATACTATTTCATTTGAACCGACATACCATCGACGTGCCGCTCGATGCTCCTCCATTTGCAGGGTCGCATCGCCCTGCTGATGCCAATGATGATGTACATCGCACTCTTGCTTTTTCCCCTAATCTTCGTAGTCATTCGCCTCCAGTTAGTTGTTTTTGGTATATGATCATTCGAATTAAGTCTATTTCAGGGACAACATTGCTGAAACTGAGGCAGCGTACAAGAGGGTCATACAAGAGGGACAAGAGGGATATAGCCCTTATGACAAGACGTGGCTGAAAGCAAAACTCACCTTTGTTCGTGCAGTCTTAGCGAGCAAAAATATGAGCTTGAATTTGAAAAAATGAGAGGGTTGCAACCCCGCTTAAAATAGTAGCAGGGTAATGAGCGCATCTTTCTCCACTGTTCTCTCGTTTCTCTAAACGCCAGACAACGAGATAACGGTGGAGAGAGATCGCATGGCGATGAGCATACAGTTCGAAACGTTTATTCCGCCGACAATAATTCTCGAGCATGACTTGCAGCTCAACCGTTCTCTTTGCGGCATGGGTGCTGGCGCATTCTTCGCCAGTACCATCCTGCTCACGTAGGTTTTTTTGTTTTACACGGGCATTATCGCAGATTACGTCTTTCCCCTTTGCATGAACACCTTCGTACTGAAGCAGTTAGGGCAGTTTTGAATGTGTTCTGAAACAGTGATATTGGGAAGGACTCAATTGCACAATGATGGAAGGAATACGAAGATATTGTTCAGGTTCATCTGGTTCTCCATCTACCTCTTCAAGAGGAACACTGCCATCGACAAGCTGCGCTCTACCGGAGGATTTGTAGTAAATGGTGACGGTGGAGATTATCCTTTATCTGTCTTGTTAATATTCAGATATCTCCGATGATTCCCAAATCAAGGACGACGGACAGGCAGTGTGATCTGAGCTTCTAATACTATTCAACTCTCGCCTCCATGCGCTTGTATTTCATTATAAGACCATTTGGCAGGAAACAAGGATTTCAAGTAATATATAAATGGAATTTTTAATTAATCTGTAAGGAGATGACAGATAGTATGGACTTACGAAGCTTTAAGTTATCTAATTGTAATGCGTTTATGTAATAGATTACGAGTTGTTAGCAAATGCTTTATCAGTTAATTTGTATTTTATTAAAGAAGGAGTGGAAGCGGCACCATGCGAGAGCTGGGGAAATTGTGGAAATGTGCACTTTGACCTGTGCACATTTCCACAATTGCCTGTCCACTTGCACGTTGGCCTGGTCTGGTCAAGATTTTCATAATGACAGTAATCAGCGAGGTTGCTCCTGCTCCTCTTTAAGAAGCTTCGCTGTGTGGTGTTTATAAAAAAATTTCCTTTGTTTCTCGGACAAGACGATCAGCGTCACGAGCATGATAGCGTCCCTATGGACAATGCAATAAAGATGGAAATGATTCAAAAAGGTGCTACAAAAAGCATCATGTATTTGGTTCGATGGGTTAATTGAAAGTAAATTTTCGTTACTACGCGGGCAGAGATGGATTCTTAGAACATCTTGAGTCAAAACTCAAGAGAAATATGAAATTTGTTTCCCAAAGATGCAGATATGCTCATAGTGTGAGATGCCGCCTAAATAGATACCGTCGAAGTGGCACATCGCTGGGTTCTTTCATGCTCACAAAATTGTATTTCCAAAAAAAATAAAATCAATTATATCAACAGTCACCGTTCGGCAGTTAAAATAAACAAAATTGTGTATAGGAGCCGATGGAAATTGCGGTTTATTTTCGCTGCGTCATACATTTTGTTTATATAAGCCGATGCATGAAGGAGCCCTCTCTTCAAATTCTCATCATTCAGTTACGACTGTCGCTGTGCATCATTCAGTTACCTCTACCAGTTTGCCTCTACCAGAATTTAACACCATGCTTCCATCTCTTCTCGAGCTCATCATTGACTTTACGAAAAGAAAGATGGACCTTCCCATTCTCAAGGATGTTGGATATCCATACAAGGATGGAGGTCCACCTACATATTTGTACACATAATCAACTCAATGATATCAGCTCTTGAAATACCGGAGATGCCTCGTCTTTTCAACATCGTGCCAATCTACAAACTCGTCGAGGTGCATGAATGTCTCAAGCTGCAATAAGTTCTTTCAGTACACGATTGCCAGCACATTCTTCCTGAGTCTCTTCGTATGGTTCTTCTTCCTCATCATGGTGCACAGATATCCCGTTGCAGATCTTGGTAAGATTCGAACTTTTTACGCCCGTGCAATGATGCAATAATGCAAATGGGGTTCAGAAAAATATTTGCACCCATTGGGGTTTGCCTCCTAGAATATTTCCCAAACCACTTTGGAGTTTGACCGCTTGGGGATAAACTATTTCATAACTCGCGGTCGCGGCGCTGGTGTTGCTCGTGATCCACTACGAGGCTGTCCGCGGACTCTACACTGTAATTTTATAGGAGTTCGAAAAGCATCTCAGTACGCATCTGAAATGGTGCTGCTCCATTGAAAACTGGTTTTCCTTGTCGTCGTGCAAGTTTGAGATAATTGTGGGCACTTTGGAGCTTAAAGAAGGACCCGCATCAAGTTAGATCACAAACAGTGCCACTATACTCGAGCGGTAAATACAGTATGCACTCAGTTTGCGACACCCGAACCTTGTTTATCTCAGTCTACCCGTATACCAAAGTTGCTGCCGGTACTTCTTCTTTAAGCGTGATGTCAATACGGTGTTAACACTATATTTATTTATTCACTGATAGGGGCGCATCGCGCTTCTGATCCCAATGATGCTCTACATCGCACTATTGCACATCCTTCCAGTCTACGGGCTCGACCAAAATCAGTGAGTTTCTTGGCTTCATTTCTTGCTTTCCAGTGATTCGAGCACGTATATTTTTAGGAAATACTCAAAATGGATTGAACGGTACTACGAGAGAGCTCGAGAAAACAAGCGTTACACACCGGAAGATCTTAAGCTCAGGAGGGATGAAGACATTTCGCAGGTGCGCACCTTGTGCAAAAACAAATATAGATTCGAATTATTTTTGTTGAGATAGTATCATACTTTTACATATATGGTTGTGCAATTAGAACCAGCGGCGGATTCGCTACAAAATATATCAAAAATGCAATAAACCGTGATTTTCGCATATCTGACACTTGTCCATATATTCGGTATCGAGTAGTACCTGTTCTTCCATAGATCGGATTCTGCATTGCAGATTTATCGCGTGAACTGCGCCTTGGGTGCTGGCTCCTACTTCTTGACTGTACTCTTCCTCAGGTAAGTCTAAGTATAGCTGGCATAGTTGCCTGTACACTTTCGTCGCAGATATAAGGAAAACGTCATGGTATGGGCATGCATTACTGTAAATTACCCAGTGCCAACTATCTTTTCACAAATTTTGATGCGAAACGGTGCGTGGAATGCACATCCTCGTTCAGTCTTATCTGGTTTTCCATCTACCTCTTCAAGAGGAACACTGCCATTGACAAGCTGCGCGCGTCCGGAGGATTCATCGTCGACGACAATGGTGGAGAATTATCGTTTACTTCTTCTATAAATATTCAGATACCGCAGATGAATCCGAAAAGAAAGTACAGGCCGTGTGAATGGAACTTCCAGCCCTCTTCGTGCTGCTTTCTTAGGCTTACATTTCTTTTTCAGATTGTACTTTTTAGAGGAGGGTAACATTATTATACATTATTTTATTACTCAATTTTATTTTATACATTATTTTATTTTGCTAGGGGGATCATAAAGGACTTACCAATCTAGGGACCTAACGTTCTAAAATGTGTTCCTTGTGCTTTAATTTGCTTTCGCTGATTTTATAGTACATTTTGATTTTAATATTGCTTTCGCTCGCTCTTAGTCAGTTCGTAATTTTATTGGAAAGATTCGCAGTGTGATTATATACATTTCTTTTCTTGTTCCCGCCCAGTCCAGTCTCGGACAAGAAGATCAGCAAAGCAAGCATTCGAGACGTCTTGGTCGTGGTTGAGGGTGCATATCTGCATTCATATCATAAATAGGAACAGACAACAGCAAACGTAAAGTAATATTCTAACGACAACTTGAGAGTTCCGTAGTTCTAACCTCATTCCGGAACTCGACGAGCACTGCGAACTTGTCGATGGAGATCACAACACGGTGCACTACGCGATAACCCCCTTTCCTTAGCGTCACGGCTCCATCGCTGAGTGCGCCGCGAACTGAAACCCATCATTACATCGTGCCATGTCCCATCTCAAACTTCCTGAATCCTCGTGAAACCCGATGGCATCAAACTCTTCCGGTGCGTAGATTCGGCACTGCCAGGCGATCTCGTCCTGAATGACACCCAAATTCGCTCTTATAACATAACCGTTTTGAACTTGTTTCAAAGAAAACTAGCTGGTGTAATGTACCTCGTTCAGTTCTGGGGAGCCTCTTAAAGCCTTCTTAAAGCTCGACTCGCCAAACAGTATCTGCATCTCGTAGCATGTCGAGTCGCCATTGCGCGAAGATGAAGGCACTATCGAACGGGCACACAGTATCTAGCAAATACATTTCATTTGCTAGCAGCCTAGCCAACCTCAATCGGGACCAAACAGTAGTCTCCATCGCTTCCTGTATTCAGTTGCTCAGCCGCCAGCCATGCAGCATCCTGAAGTTAATGCGCTTTGATATTCGCTCTGTTTCTAGCGGTTTTAGAATGCGCTCCGACCAAACTTTTGGTTGCAAACTGGTTTGCCACGCCACGGCGTCGGACAGGTGCGCCAAGATACAAAGTCGAAGATGACATTGAAACTGCCGTAGTAACAGAGGCGCCAACCATGAAAATAGGCGAAGTTGGGCACTTCGACACGAGTTTGGACGAAGTCCGTCGGAGAAATAGAGCTCGAATAGCCCTGGAGCACCCTCTTTCTGACGGCTCCTCAGCATCGACCAGACGGTGCATTCCCTTCGGCATTGTGAAACTCAACAAAGTAGAGGTATCTCAAAAACGTAGAAGTGAATAATGGAAGAATAACTATGTGTTGATACATAATGCCCCTGAGACCGTCATACTACTAAACATTCGATCGTCAGGCGGCACGATACAATCGAGCAAATGTTGTCGTGAATGTTGTTGCAAGTAACTCTCCCTCCATCTCCCCCCCCCCGTTCCCATCTCGGGAGTAGTGGTGTTTTCCCGTTGCCCCCTTCTTCGCACGGGTCACTTGACTCAGCCGCTGGGAACTGTGAAGGAGAGAAAGGTTCCCTGCCACATCTTTCAGTTCTGATTAGAGAGGAGCGAATCGAGATAGAAGTTCGGCTGCATAACAAAGTCAAAGGACTCCTTATGCAGGTGTTCGTCCTCGATAAATATCATGTTGCTCCATTGGAAATGCAGCTGAAGATAAAATAAAGCTACGTGAGGTATTGGCTTCTCAAGCAGTAAACAGTTCCGATCAGTGGTTCCTCACTCCCGTGCTTTCCCCAGTATCAACTGCTACTGAATAGAGATCGGATCGGAAACAGCGATAGTGCTCTCCTATCGAGTAACGAGAGTGATAGCGAGTAATTTGCGAGCTCCGGCAATATCAAACAGCCTCCTCTCTCCTTATCCACTTCGCTCCCTAATCATCTGGTCACCCCAAAATTACAAGGAGAGATTGCGAGCATCCAAAACAGCGAGCGAGTCGGCAATGGCCACACCCATGCATTCCATCCTTCCTCATCGTCCCACATCGCCCCCTGTTCTAGGGTTCCGAGTGCGCCGCGAATAGATTCCCTCGCCCCAACGTTGACCTTCCTCCTCCAGCCTCCGCCCACCTACCGCGATGACGACCAAACAGTCGGGCGACAAACCGAAGAAGCGTATCGGCTGCTTCAACGGCATCTTCAAAAAGAAGAACAAGCCGGTCAGAGGACAGGTACCGTGACCCTTCCTCAACTATTATACAACGAACACTTAGTACGCGCTATGGATTGTCCGTGACCGAATGACTGCACGCGCTACCATAAACAATAGAGACTTTGATCATAGACTGAATCGGGACCAGCTCCACTGTTTTGCTCGCACTTTCTCACGTCCACAGAACCTGTTTTGAAATCAAGCAGATAAAATATAAAATGTATTTATTCAATGATATTGAATCCTTCTTAAGGGCGACATGCAGATCGTCGAGCTCGATCCCAACGCTGACCACGATCACGATTACGTCAACGTCGATCCATCCTGGAAGACTGGCAATGGGCACTATACTGTCGTACAGGATACATCGACCGAGGTATGCTTGGAAGCCCTGTCTAGCGATTATCGTCGCAGAACAATGGACACGCCAATGGCCACAGTGGAGTGAACGGATGGCACTCCAAGACACTGGCATCGGAACAGCCCGTCGAAGAGCACAAGCCCGTCAAGAGGGCTCCCAAGGAGGCAGTCATAGGATATGCGGAGAAGACGAGCGGGCTCAGGGAGCATGGACAGCTCCTCGAGCAGCATGATGTCAAGGGAGACAAGCCAAGCGATCACGTTACTAAAGACGATGTAGCTATCAAGAAGGCAGCGCTTCAGAAGGAGCTCGGCATTCCGACTGCTGAAGTGGAGGCTAAGGGCCTTGATGATGGATTCCATGAGCGACCCGCGACACCTATGAAGGTCAGTTAGTGGGTCAACAGGCGGCACTTTCTAGCTGTCACACTTTCTATCACAGTACTGTCAGTTCGCAATGTTATTTTTGCTCAAGACATGGACGTTCAGGAAAAGACCTACGATGACAGCGAATTGTACATGAATCTTGCTCGCCCCGCAACGCCGATGAAGGTAGCTCGCAATTCGAACGAATTGAATAATAGTCATCCAGGAGAAGGCCGAAGACGTCGTCGGACTTCTCAGCGAGGGAAAGGCACCCGCGTTCGAGCACGTCCAACAGAATGGGCATGGCGACGAATCGACAGGACATGTCCACTTCGCTGAGGACGTGGCAAGGCCGCGATGCGGAGTCACCGAAGCCTACGACGACAACGCGTTCAGCCAACCCGTGGTGGTGTCCCATGAGGAGGAGGAGAAGATGAACCACCGCTATGGAACTACCGATCGGCCGGTAAGAATTTATCTGAAAGCAATGAGGATTCGTTGGTAAGCTTCAGGAGAACAATTCATCCGTGGTGGAAATCGGCGAAGAGGATGAAATAATGCATTCCCACTACGGAACTACCGATCAGCCGGTGAGAATTCATCTAAAAGTTTTAATTGTAAGCTGCAAAAAAAGAGTAAGAAAAATGTTTTAGCTAGATCATTCAGAAGAAACATTCCTCCGTGGTGGAAATCGGCGAAGAGGATAAAACGCATCCCCACTACCGAACTACCGACCAGCCGGTGAGAATTCGTCCTGAAAGTTTAAGCTGCAAAATAAAAGTAACACAAATTTTAAACCAAGATCATTCAGAAGAAACATTCCTCCGTGGTGGAAATCGGCGAACAGGATGATATAATGCATTCCCACTACGGAACTACCGATCAGCCGGTGAGAACTCACCCTGAAAGTTTTAAACAGCAAAAGAAAACATACAATAAGAAAAATTGTTAAACCTAGTTCATTCAGAAGAAACATTCCTCTGTGGTGGACATCGGCGAAGAAGACGATAAACTGCATCCCCATTACGGAACCACCAAACAGCCGGTGAGAAGAAAGGCAGATTCGCGAAACACTCCTATAACACGATGTCCTTCAGAAGGACCATTCTTCGAGTGAGCACTACGGCATCACGGAGATCGAAAACGTCTCCCTCGATCCGTACAAGTATGGGCTGACTCGAGAAGATGAGGCGAGCGACGCCGACAGCGCCGAGGTCCACGTCGCACCGCCTCTGCAGGAAGAGGAGGCTCAGCAAGTAACTGGTTTCATTACCTATTTTACTGTTCGGCACGTTTTACGTGTCCCCAACTAACCCCCACATTCTTATTTGTGGGAAGGAAACATTCGTTGAATGATAGGGCTGTCATTAACTAGTCGGACGCAATTCATGTTCAGTTGGACAAAAGTGATAATATATTGCCATCAATTGCAGGAAACGGCAGAGGCCCTTACTGACCTACTGAACGAGGGCTCGTTCACGCCGTACCGACTCGTGCCGATTCAGGTTCGTAGTTTGCGGTCTCACTGAAATAGCATTGTCAATCAAAGACGAAAGGATATCATGTGCATTGCAGGTGCTGCGCGAGAAGCGCACGTCCACCAGCTACGATGTTCAGATTGTTATCGCAGAATCAAATGACCTCAAGGAGAATGAGGCCGACTCTCCCAGTGTATGTCACCCCATTATCGCTCAAATAGCATAAGTGGCAATGATTTGCGATTTGTCAAAGATCACTAAAAGAAACTTAAAATTTCAGTCCAAATCGTCTCCGAAGGAAGACGGTGCCCGCTTCGTCTTCCACATCCATCGGAGCAACGGGCCGCTGGGGCGGGAGATGAGCTTCGAGATGGTTAGCCGAGCGGCAGCATCACAGACCTAGGGGTAGAAAGTCGCGGGTTCGAATCCTCTCCAATGCAGGTCGGTGCCCTCCCTCCCGGCGACGACCTCGAGAACGGCCACCTCGCCAATCGTCTTATGAGCATTTGGGATGCCCCCGTGCTCAGTCACGACGAGATCACGGCTTGAGGCATCTTTCATGATGATTATGGTACAAATTTGTTCAAATGTTTTGATACGAATGTTCTACGATAAATACTATTCCTGTTTCGCGCGAGTGACAAGCCTTCTGGAGTGCGGCATCGTCCATCACAGTACGTCAAGATAAGATGAGTGCTAGGCTCCGGAGCATGAACCACTAGCTCGCTCGGTTTGCGTTTGTGGTTCAGCGGTTCCTTATCTGAAAGAAGGATCCTCATGACGTTAGAACTCTCCTCAGTTCACAGCGTCTCTAATGAGAACTTCGCGAGAAAGGAAGAGAGACTATTGGATCCATCAACCCAGAGCCATGTATATAACAGGTCAAACATGCATCGGCTCTCAATCAGTGAGCCATCTATGCCTTCCACCCTCGGGCATGGTGTCATCGACTGGACGAGGGACGGGCACATGCTGACTAGCGAGCAAAAGAGGTCCGTTTACTAGGGATCTTGAATACGTCTTTCAGATCGGGACAATTAGTAACCGAACTATCTAATTGTCAGCAGTTCCATGGAACATTAGTGGATTCAACAGATTTTCCGCTTTCAATTCCTTTTTCCCAGGAGTTGCCGCCAGTAGTCCTCTATAAATCCAATAACTATTTAAGATTCTTCGAGAAAAATGGTTACATCGTTGTGAAGAATTGCGTGCCCCTCGAGGAACTGGAGCGCTTCAAGATGCGTTTCCAAGTTAGTTGTTTGCAACAAGCATTAGCTGCTTCAGGAAATCTGCGAGGCTCCCCGCTTCTCGTTCCCGGAAATGACCATCATGCGGGATGTCTCCATTGCCAAGAGCGAATTTGCTCCCGGCCAAAAGGCCATCTCCAAGCTGCAGGACTGGCAGGATGACCCAGTACTGTCCGAGTACCTACGGATGCCTGTGGTTTGTCTCATGGCCTACCCAACGTTTCATCGTCTTTAGATCATCGATACGGTCAAGGATCTAATCGGAACGCCGTCGTCCAACATCATTGCTATGCATACCATGCTCATCAACAAGCCACCGGACACCGGTAGGTCTATGTGTGGGAGTTCCAAAGCCCTCTTCATTTCGCACCGCGAGCAGACGATGAGAGAACACTATTTTCAATGGAGAGAGAACAGTTTGTACGGAACGCGAATTTAGAATGGTTTGAAACTGCCATAGTAGCTCTGTGGCAGAGCATCTAGATTCGATCACAGGGTCGCGGTTTCGATTCCATATTGTAGGCTCACTGACGTCCCGTCACCCTCTGCACCAAGACCTCCACTACTTCCCATTCCGTCCTGCAGACTTTATTGTCTGTGCGTGGACGGCAATGGAGAAGGTCGACAGGTGTGCTCGAATATGCCTCTTCGGATCATGAATGCTTACGCGTTATCTCCTGGACTAGACGGAAAAAACGTTTGTCGTAGACAACATTTTTTGGTGAAATTGCGTTGAGCCGAGGAGACGCAGAGCCTGTCAGCATTCCAGCACCATGTGTCATGATTTGAAGTGGGCTGATGAGCCCACGTGACGTCCAAGAAAAGGCTTTATCCTCAGCGAAAAAGATCTAACGCGGAGTGCTGAGTGCCTTGCAAGAAATGTGACAGGTGGTCGCAGAGAGTTGAGGGGTTAGAAGAAGAGATGACGTACATAACCGAGAGAGATGCTACCCATTACTACACAGTAGCTGCTATGTATGCAAGTCGCAAATATTGTCGAGGAACCATACAATTGCAGTACAATGTCAGGGCCAACGGCTGCCTCGTCGTCGCTCCGGGAACGCACAAGGGCCAACTCCTACCGCATGGCTACCCCAAGTGGGAAGTGAGCAGCAAAAGCTCGAGCCAGATGATGGGACCGAACCACCGATCGAAAAAGCGGCATTGCTCCCTCAATCGACTGCGCCATTCAGGGTGGCGTGAATCTCGCGTACCACGGCATCCTTGACTACGACCCCGCCGTTCCGATGGTTCACGTCGAGATGGAGGCCGGCGACACCGTCTTCTTCCATCCTATACTCATTCATGGATCCGGGGCGAAAAGGACTACCGGTAAGAGAGGGCTCGTGAGTGATTCAATTAGGATGCACTTCCAGGCTTCCGCAAAGCGATCTCCTGCCATTACGCTAATGACGACCTCTGTCACTACATCGATGTCAAGGTTAGATAAGGAGAAATCTGGGCCAGACTAAATGCACGGAGTATGAGCAAGGGAAAAAAGCTTATTGTAAGGTCATTGGGGGCCCAATGAAGACAATGATGATCATCGTTCATCATTGTCTTCATCGAAGGTGGACCATAACCCACAAACAGGGGTACTGGATTACATTTTATGTTGTTTGTCGTCCCAATTGATCCAGCTATTTTACGAACGTGACTTATCTTCCTAACGATCAATGGATAATCGGTCCTGACAGGCGGCAATCGTAAACAGATAGGGCAAAACTAAATTGACGCCTGATGAGTTCAGGGCACTTCACAGGCGGGCCTCGCCGAGGAGATCATTGGTATCGCCCGACTCCGGGCAGTGCGGTTTGTTTTCCGGGGTTTTACTACAATGCCCCGCTGTCTGGGCGTTTGATATACTGGGCGAGGGTGTTTTCTGGGTTCAACAGAGAAGGTCGACACTTACGATTGAGGGAGAGTGTTGAAAGAGATAACATTTTGATCAAGTAGCCTTATTGTCTGGTTTCAAAGGATTATCCATGTCTCACTAGGAAGTGAGTCATTGCCGCTGTAAAGAGTCTAAGCGGCCAACTGCCAAGAGCAAGTCAACAGATGTAGAACGCTTTAGTATCCCAACAGCTGGCCGTTTGAGCCTAGACAAGTTCCTTAACTCCAATAACACTCTACAGCTCCGGAATGGACGTGGAGACGTTCAACTCGCTCGGTATCACGTACGAAGACGTGTGGAGGCACCGTGCTCGTCCCGTATCGGGCATACGCTCCAACCTCTGATTCAAGACGCTCGAATAAAATATATATTTATGTTAATAGTAACCCGAAATTTTTGATAAAGCCCTATAAAAAGATGGTCGCAGGCGCCGGTGCAAAGATGAACGGTGCACTGCCCTGCTTCGGCCATACCCGGGGATACAACACAGTGTAATAGAGCATAGTCAACACAAAGATAGTGAGGCATGTCGCGACGGCTAGGGCGATGAGCTTTCGTTGCATGGAGCGCTCGATGTCGTGTGGTGTAGGTTGGCGCTGCAATAAAAGGGGCATTCCGTCAATACACTGAATCGTATTGAAGAACCCGGAGCGTTCTAATTCCCACGCCGGGCAAGACCAATGACGGACTGCGCGCGTTTTTGATGTACCGCTTCGAGCCCCTGTTTCATGACCCGCGTGATTCAATAAACCATAAGAGTCCGTCCGCGTAAGGATCGACCAGTTATATCGCTATAGCGAACAGTGAACCTTTTCTTATCCGCTGGGGCTCATATTCTGGCTAGAGGTACGTCAGGTGTAGGAAAGATGAAAAAAATTTAGAGTGGCCAATTTCGACCACGGGTGTCGTAGCTGTGCTTGCTCGAAGTCGCTGTACTTTTCGCTAAAAAAATGAAGTCGAAACCTATTTTTGCCCATAACTCAAGAACCCTTTGACCAATTTGGGAGTTTTTAGGACCAACAGATAGCTGACGACGAGTTCTCCAAAAGTTGCCCCAAAATGTACCATAAGGGTTTATAGTAGCAGACTTTTCCGACAATAAGTGCAAAATATTCGTTCAATTTTTTCTCGAATATATGGAAAAAGGGTCCTGGGATTTTTTTCCAGTTGAAACCTGAGGTAGACCTGAAAAAATTAGTCATGATTTTTGGGGGGTACGCTTTCTGCAAGGTGGTTAAAACACGGAAAACGTGTATTTTTGATATAGTTTCAGTTCTAGTTGGCCAGGAATGCGACAATGATATGGGGTCAAATGTGGGGAAAACTTTTTTAACCTCGCCAACATATTCCACTACTAAAAGTATGGGGTCATCAGTAGTGTTGAGGACCGATGGATTGGACCCATGATATCCGTATCATGGTTTGAAACCGTTGAAAATGAACTTCTGTGGAATGGACTAAAAAGTGTTCTAATCAGCAAAATATTAGGTTGATCGGAAAGTAACGGTACATAGTGTTTGGAATTTTATTTCTCTGATCCCTGATGGATCCAGGGCTCATGCGCGTGGGGTTAGCATGGGGTGTGAATGCCAAGCATACGCCCTTTGCGGCTACTCAGTTGTGAGA
>JACMIG010000425.1:15081-32706 GCA_014805385.1 Levipalatum texanum
TGAACCCGGTATCATGGCTCTAAATTCGATTTTTAGAACCATGATACCGGGTTCATGGATTGAAAATTCTTCATGAGGTCCCCCCCTACCTCGAAAATGTATAGATACATTTTCTCCTGAAACATACAAAGGAGAACTGCCTGCTAACGGGCACACGACATTTAGAAGTTCTGTTGTGCGGCACAACAGCCAGATTCTCCGCCGATAAAGACGTACCTCGACGTCCGGAAATCCCGTTATGTAAACAGCTCCATGTTTCTTGGACTCTCTCTTGGAATGAGGCGGAGGCATGACGAGAGGTGGTGGTTGAGAGGAGCCTTCACTTCATGTTTTGACGCCTCGGACGAAGAGGGCAGGCGGGGGGCGGGGAGAGAAGAGAGCAAAGGCTGAGATCGATGAGCATGTGTTCAACAGATGATCTCTTACTGCCTGCAGTGTTAGCCCTGACAGCTGACAGCTAGAGAGACATATCCGATGTTCGACATTGGCATCCTTCGTAGCAGTAGGTTCAGGGGCAGGCCTCTCTTTGCAAGACACTGTGTTCTACACCTCTGTTCTAGGTGTCGCCAGATGTCTCTTCTATTTACGTACCATCTTTAGTTTAGATACAAGAGGGGATCAACTAAAATAATGTGGAAATCGCACACGTGTAGTCGAGATGGAAAGGCTTCAGCCCAGACTGCACAACTTGGATGCCGCCGCTCTGCATCGGCTTGCGATACACACGTGTGCGTTTCCCATTTTATATTACTTTCGCCCAATTGTATTCCGACAAGAATATGAGCCTATAAAAATAAGAGGCTTACATCTTTACTTCATCGCAAAAACTCAACAATGTATCAGGAACGTCGGCATGGGAGGCCATAGAAAGCGATCAAGAGCATGTGATACACAGCGGTGGCTGCGAAGCCTCCGAGGAAAGCGAGCGAACCGAAGAAGACGAAGAAGCGTCGACGGGAGTGGCGGCGGTGGATGCGCTCGTAGTCGATCTGAAAGTCCACCCACATCTGGTAAGGTCCAAGAGCCTCATTACTCTTCCACGAGACGGGAGTCTCATGACCGTTCTACCTCGTACTGTGGTGATACCAAAGCTGTTCCTTTTCGCGTTCCGTTAACACCTGTGACACGCCACCTGTGTGCATCATCTGACATAACCACCTTGAATAAAATTGTTGTGAAGTCGCGCACAGAACGCGCGATTTAGCCAGCGACCGGAGTTTAGGTCGGAGGCGGGGCCACTTGTCGCGGGCTTAATTGCGCGTTCTGTGGGCGACTTTTTAACCAGTTTGTTTCAGGGTGGTTACGTATTATATCACAGTGTAATAGTGTTAGCGCACTCAAATTGTACGCAAGGGGTCGTGTCACAGTTGTAAACGAGACACGACTAGGAACCGCTGGTGCTCCACAACAATACGATGCAGAACGTCCATGAGACTGCCCGAAGCAATGAGTACTATCAGAACCCAGAAGGCAATGAAATCTAACGTGGACAACTTTCAAGCGGCTTCTTGACACCAACGTTCCAAAATTCGTGCGATTCAGATTCCTTACGGATGACATGGTCTTTTGAGAAGAATATCACGATAATGAAAAAAAAACTTTAAAAAATAAAAAAGCATACCTCCCCCTGTGAATCCATGGGCACATCGCTCTTGCAGCAGCATGTAGTCATTCCTGGAGAAAGGCAGCCCTCACTCTCCAGGGAGTTGTGCGAATGAATGCAATCGAGGGTGGGTCGTTGGGCGTTCTATAGCATTGATTCCGGCACACTCGTTGTTTTTATCCAACGGTAACGGGAGGCTCCAATGCAATTGGAGGCAGAGTAGCTCGGGGGAGTGCAGGATGAGTGCTTTTATTCCAAGACATGAACACACTCGTTCCGAGCCATATTATTGCAACGTGCACCAGAAAAGATTTTTGTACTGACCATGAGGGGGACATGAAAGACAAGGGCAATTCTATGGACGATTATCTAGTTACCGAAGGGGTAGGAGGAACCACATTTGCATTGGGGCAATTGGGGACAAAAATGCACTTTGGCCTGTGTCTGGTCTAGATTTCCATAATGACCGTAATGAGGAAAGTTCCTCCTACCCCTTCTTTAATGACACAACCCAACGTGAATCGAACAATACGCCATCTTGCCGGGGACTATCCATCCGAGGAGCACTGGCGCCAAGCTCGCAAGGAGCAGCAGAGCACCGACCAGCAGAGCAAGGACCATCAGGGCCAGTATGTGCAGGGCCTTACGCAGAAGAGAAGTGACTGGCTTGTTATCGGAAGTCTCCTAAATAATATTGGTACAAACAAAGTGTAGACGAACAACCTGTGCTTCCAAGGCTCCTGGTTGGTAAGCAGGCTTGACGCGGGAGCAGAAAATTGGCATAGAGTTGAAAGCTGGAGTCTGGGGCTCTTACTTGGGCCGGGGAAACCCTTATATAGCATGGCGACGAGGAAGGAAACGATCGAGCGCGTCACCCAAGGCCATGAGACCAGATGCGTCGTCTGGACTTGTGATCCGAGTAAGCAACTCTATACTCCTCTTGCACCCAGTGGTACTCGTGACGTCACAGACTGGCGCGGTCTTTTATGACCAGGAGTTCCCATACTATAGAGAGCGGGGGACAGGAGAGGTCAGGGCTCGATGCTTTGATCTCTACTCACAGCAAATTGCAGGTCATTTCGACGGGGGGTACCAGATGGAGGTTCGATCTACTAACTCCCCTCGACCCCACACCAGATGATGTCAACTTTATGACCGAAACGCTGCAAGGCTGACAACCACAGAGCACCGTCCTTTCGAGTGTATCTTATAGTAGCCCAAAGAATGTGCTGAATGATTTTTCAGTAATTTATGTCTATTTATCTCTCCGGTGCACCAAAGCATAACAATTATCAACAAGATAACAATATCCTAATTATTGTATTTTCGGGACTACATCTCACAGATTAGCAATGACCGAAACCCGGAAACCGAACGAGATCAAAACTAAAAAAACGCTCTATATGGGGAAAGGCCGTAATTTGGATTACAATCAACGATTATTTTTGAGGCATCCGCTTTGAGGCGTGTTCAAGGAAGAGCTTGAGGGTGAAGAGGACGGACTCCACCTCGACTTCGGACGAATTCAGCAGCACCAAGCTCTTCCTGCAAATATATGCCTTTGAATTAGAATAAAGAATCCATTATTGAAATTGATGGTGTACCACGGAAAAGAGTTTCAACAAAAAAAACTCGGCAGCATAGATAAAATGCTACCCGGTTTGACGACTACTTTCACCCGCAATAAGTCTGCAAGAGGAAATAATGACCGTATGGAGAAGGGGATAAAACGAAAATTCAAGCACAGAAAAAAGAATTGACCCCCAAACTTTCACCCGCATTGGAGTCCGGCCGACTAGTCATTTAATCAATGCTCGGAAGCTAGAGAAATCAGCAGTGCTGATTCTGCACCAATTGTGCACGACTGATACTTGATATTTTTCAAAAAAAACGCACTTGAATTCTTCCAGGCCCTTCTTGACGGAAGGCGGCATGTAAAGGTCCTCGATTTCTTGTCTTTGCTGAAAATAAATCTCGTTTTCTGGAAAAGATATTCGCCTCGGGTTCTGGAACTTCCGGAACATTCTACTACTGATCCTCTCATGTCTCCCACCTGCTCAAGCTCCTCTTCGCTCATGGTAAACGTGATCACTTCCATCTTGGTCTGACGCTCCAGAAGCGGCCTGAAATGAAATTCGTTCGAAACAAAATCAAGGAGCATAGGTCGGATGAAATACGTCATTCAGTGACTTCAGATTCGAAAAATCATGGCTTACAATGGATGAAAAACTCACGCATTCTCCTTCTCCAGGAACAAGCGACGGGCAATGAGATTGCGGAGCATCTGAAATTAACACCCTCTACAACCAGGAGAATTCACGCCACTTGCACGAATTACTACGAGCGCTTGCTCTAAAACATCAATGTCATTGTGATAGCAGGTATCAATCCAAATAAAATATATCGTTGTTCCTCCAAGTTATTATTTTTCGTTAGCTAGATCCATGTCCAAGAAGCACATTCAATCTCATCGATTTCTACCGACCAAATTGCCCTATAAATGCACAACATGGCACATTCATGTAGCAGCAATCAATCTCAAGTTCAATCGCTACGTTTCTTCCTTTAAATCACCACCTATTAGTAAGCTCTAGATACCTGCGTCGTCGTCTCGACTATGCATCTGACTGTCTGCGGTGTATCGACGTGGTAGAGGCAAATTGTTCGTGCAGGTGCCATGTCCGTCGTCTTGCCGAAGGACTGAAGGGAAATCGTTGACCCGCCGGTCGAAAGGATAAAGACAGGAATACCCGAAGCAATAAACGCAGTAATTCCTCGTACCTTGATGAATACGTAGCTCTCCTCGGCCATCTTGTACAGCAGGTCCCGCGTCTGCTTCGGAGACAGCATTACTGCCTTGTCGATCTGAATGCCCGTCATTGGCTTTCGTTAAAGCAGTCATTTTTCTTATTTATGGATAGCCAGAAACGGGAAAAACAGTTGCGTTACGCAATGTCAGCGTGGGAACAAAAATACGCATAGGCCCACGCCACTCGAGGTCCGTACTATCAGACGGCCTATGGAAAGAGCAGACCGCTACCACCGACGAAATTAAGAATCATAGATTACAAACGTGAATATGTGTCGCCTTCCGAAATACCCACCGAATCCTCCTCAAGATATCCGCGCTTCTCCAGCAGTCTCCGGATGCGGATGGCCTTGGAGTCAATCTGCTCCCGCAGCAGCGAATCCACGTGCACCTCTACCGCCTGTGCGATGGCACGCTCGAAATCTGAAATATATTATTGGAGCGGCCTAATTTTCCAGTTGCTATTAGTGCATCTGGGTTTGTGGAAATCAAAATTACGAGTATTATATGTGCTCTAATTCCGAACCATGTGATTCCGTGCATCATCAATTCCTCAAATCAAACCGCACGCCATACCACCAATTTCGTATCAACATCTCACACCCATACTAGTTTTCTCTCATTGGAGCCATGTACTTTCGTGTAACTTCGAATATTTCCCTGTTTATCCACAAACCGCAGCCTCATCAACTATCGATCCTTCTATCGATCGCCCTCAACTCACCGAGAACCAAAAGTCCGCCACCACTGTCGCCGACCTTGCGAACGATGCCGTGGGATTCCTCGACGATCTACAATGTTTTATTTAATTATTTTAATTATTTATAACCCAGCGTATTCAAGAAGCAGCGATCAGTCAGAAAAACTCACAGTTTCAAAGGCCCATTCCATGTCGCGCTTCTCTATCGGCAAGTGATTGTGCTTGGCTTCATTCATGATTTCCATGAGCTGAAAAATCGATAAAATATTAATTTTCTATTGTCAAGTTGGCTCAGCTAACAGCACTTTGAACATCCCGCCATCGAAAAGCCCATGAATACCGTATTCAAATCTTACGGTAATCGGTGGCGTTGATAAGGCGCACGGATTCGGTGATTTCTTCTCGGCTAACCGCACCAGGGCACGCATCGCGTAGACGACGTTGCGCGTCGTCGATGGCAGCTAGTGCAAGGGAGTAATCTACTGATTACGATAGGTTTTTTATGTCATCGAAAGCAGCTGAATCACTGCAGCAAGTAACTTTCAGCAAACATTTGCAAAATAAATGCAGTGGCAATCTAATCCACCAAAAAGGCGAAAATAGAGTACAAAAAGAGCTGTGCTACTAGCGATATCCGTTTCCCCCCGTGGAATCACTCACATCAGTGGGTGGCGCCGCCACCTCGGCCTTCCCACACACCAGCTCCAGGACGAGGCGATCACGGAAGTATCTGAAAGACGATTTATAATTCTTATATTTATTTTACTATCCACCTTCGGAACTTAATCATGTTCAGTCGCCACACGACCTTGACATCGGGGTCTTCCTTGGGCTGTTGCGGATTCTGAAGATAAATATATCAATTCTTATTTTTACGGATTTAAAATATCAGGAAGCTGGTTTTATGACAAGAGTCTTGCCTGAGCCTCCTTCCCGTTGGCCTTCCGCTTGCGCATCGCGGCCTTCAACGCAGCGAGGTCCGCTAAAATAAACAAGATTTAAAAAATTGGTATAATTTCGCCTACATAGAAAATATTTATGTTTATTAGACAAACCCGACTGAGGCTCACGCGCCTCGCGATCAAAGTGCAATGAAAGTGCAAATGCACCTCTTACTTAGGTAATGAAACCGGTGACGTCATAGGCGTAACATGAACACACGGCAATTATTACGGTAATGGTTCAGTCAGATTAGTTATCAAAGGGAAGCTGTAATATTTTTGCGAACAATTATCTTAGCTTACTTCTTCTTTTTTTTAAATCGATGAATATTAGATAGCCAATAGAAACTGACGCTTGATGTCCTCGTCCTCGTTCTCCATGGCCTCTGCTTGCTCAATTTCGTAGTTCGTCGCATCTCGAATCGGCGCAATTACATCCGGCATTGTGAATCTGAAAGCATTCAGATTCAGCGCGAAAGTCTCTATAAACGAAAAGCTTTTAAAAATAAATTTCAAGCCAACACATTTCGCAGCAGTACTTACCGGGGTGTTCTGTAAAGGAATAAACGATTCGATACACCAATTTCTTCTTCGTCACGAGAGCATAAAAGGGTAGGTACTGTGAAAAATTTCGGCAATGTGCTTCAGCATTTATTTTCGACTGCGGTGGGGGTTTACGACAATATTTGGTTAGTTAGTTACGAATCACGATACCTATACGTTACTCCCCCCCCCCTCCTTCCTTCCCCTGCCCAAACCTACCGTACCTCTCCCAAGCCTCCGCGAGCTTTGGCGCTCCTCGGATCCTGCATTCCACAGGCGCAAGGCGAATCAGGAACTGCGACTCCGCCAACATGATGAACTGGAAATGGATAGCTCAATGAGACGGGTCGGAAAGCAGGCGCATCATCGTTGCAACGTAAATTCTTGGACTCTATCTCTCTCTATTATTCATTGTGAAAATAATCAAAGTCGTAAAAGTTTACCTTCTTTTTGACTTCCTCTCCAGGAATACCAATGCGCTCGCGCACTCGTCGAATTATCTGTAAGAGCAGTAAACCAGTTGTTGCATAATTTAGGGGAATTCTCAGAACATTCCACAAAGCACAAGGATTATTCGAACCTCGCTGCAGTGCGCCCTTCCAGTCAGCGCCAACTCCTCGCAGATAACTTCGGCAGCACTAAAATAGCTATTATTTATAAGAAGAAGAAAAATCCACCAAACGAGAATTCAAAACAGTAAAAATCAACTTACGTCCCGTACATCGTTTTGGCAGTGAAACAGGCTCGGGGGAATCTGTAATTTTTAGTATAATAATTAAATTTTTATTATAATATCAACTTATTATAATGCAAATTTTTTTATAATGAATCGTTCAGGGACAGGAAAGAATCAATAACTGAATAGAGAAGTAAAAAAGACTTACGCCATAATGTCGAGAACAGATTGAGGATCGAGACTGTAGGTGACCCTGTAAAATTTATAGCTAATAAAAAAACCGAGATTTTCTGGAAAAAAAAAGGAAAATGATGTGAATATTTTCTTCGCGAAACGAAATAAACTTATTCCAGGAAACTCGCTGCCACTTACCGAAAAGAGGCATCCTGCTTAATGTTCAGCAGATTGTGATGTTCGAGGATGGCAAGTGCTCGCTTGATCTGGAGAAAAAAAGTACAACCATTTCCCAGGCCATAAGAGAAACCACGAGCAGATAAATAATTGGAAGTCGCACACAGAACGTGCAATCTGGCCCACGAGCGGGGTCTAGGTCTGAGTGAGAAGTGAGGCGAACCCTTTTCAGCGGAATTCGCGTCTCCACTGGATGGCTCAGTTGCTGCGCGATCACCGCGAGCGCCAGTCGTTCCCGGAGCACCTTGATACCAACGCGTGAGACCTGCAATAAGGCCAATGATCCTAGAGTATTTTGACGCACTTTCGGTGTGCGGAAGTGCCCCATCTTGAAGGGTCTGCTAAACCATTCGAACACCTAGCAGGTCTAGCGTTGCTGGAAACACTTTTTTTTGTTATCGATTAGATAAAAATCGAACGGCCAACATGATAGGGCCGATTTGCTGCTGTCGGTCACACTTCGATCTCACAATCATGTACTTACGGTAGGTCCAAAATGGTCCTCGAGGACGAGGGCGCACAGGTCGAGCTCGTAGCGCCCGCACGGCATCTGTAGTAATAACGAAATTCAATAAATTCAAAATCTAATTACATCGAAACTCGAGCTTTCTTCTCCGGAACTTCCATATTACGACGCCCGAAACAAGGTATATTCGGTGAAGAAAACGCTTCAAAGCAGCTCAAACTACGAAATGCATAAATGAATTTCCAAAATTTTATCACGTGACTGAAACGAAGAAAAATTAACAAAAAACAATGATAATATCCAAGTGGGAAACGAGAACAATCTTCTCTCAAACTCAACAACAAAAAACGATAACCGAAACAAATGTAGTCGCGTGATTGAATCAGCGCTTGCCGCCCCTCTTGCTCTGAAAAAAATTGCATAATGAGCGTCAGGCGCTACTATGAATAGTTCCGTTATAATGAAGTGCGTCAACAATTGTTTGAAAAAATAGTAGACACCGAGCACGAAAATGAATGTAGACACAGGAAATGCGCAAACAGTTGTTGACGCACTTCTTTATAACGGAACTCAATAGTAGTTCCGAGCGTCAGATAATGTTTCCCACCTTCTTGCCCATGCCGGGTCCTGACTTGAATCGCTTGGCTCCGGGCCCTCCTCCCTTGAAAGGGCGCCCTTTCCGCTTGCCTCCCTTGCCTCCTCGCTTGTCCTTGAGAACAGCACTTTCCTGAAATTACTAGAGGTCATGGGATACCGTTACAGTCAGTTAATGAAATTTCAGCATACCGCTAAATTCCAAGCATGTTTCGTAGTTAGATCGTAGTTAGTTAGATTTCCTACACCGAAAAAAATTGATCAAGTGCGGAGTAACGTAATAAGGAATGGGAAGCCAGTGCTCAAATTTTATTCTACTTTTAGCACAGACCTTTCGCAATCGCTCCCTCCTCTTGAGCTCGTCGTCGTCGCCCGCCATGTAATTGCCGAACTGCAGCAGCGAATCCAGTGCCGATTCGCGCTCCTCCTTACGGGCTTCTGAGCGGTCCTGCAGAGATAATCACATAACAAGAATTACGATAATCTCAATGGAATTGAGGGAATTATGAGCACTACGAGGATAGCATTAAACCGAAACCGTTTTAATATTTCTTCAGCAATTTTCAAGTGACGTTAAATCCGCCGTACCTTCTTGCTGAGCTGCGTCCGCATGTAAAACTCCTCCTCGTATGCAGTGCGTTCCTGTTCTTGAGGACGACGCGAACGGCGGCGGTCCTGCACGGAAGGCCATTTATCGATTTATAAATCCTGCGCCCCCTTGAGGCTCAATCATACCGTAATCTCCTCGGGGGCTTCGCTGTACTGGGCACGAAGCTCTTGAACGAGCGAAGATTGGGCAGCCTGAAGAATCAATTTTTGACAATGAATTAAACTCTTGCGAGTAGTTACTACAAGCTACAATTTCATGACTTTCCATAAACGTAATAAATGAAATGTGATCACCTTTCTCCTCGCGAGTGCTTTCCGCTTATCTTCGCGTGAATCCTCATCTTCTGAAGAAAAATGCAGTTATGCTGCTATTCGGGGAATGAAAATAAACATGAAGCACAATCTACAAATAAATTTTCTTCCACTGACAGAAAGCACGTATAGCAGAAAATTACTTAATTCCCCGCTCCCCAAAATCCAAGCGAGTGTTCATAGTACGAAAAGGATACTCACCATCGTAGTGCATGGCCATGACCTTGGGCGGGACGTACTTCCGGATGGCAGCCTCGGCATCGCCCTGAAATACTCCAAGTTTATTATTAGGAATCCGGCAAACTTAATTGTAAAATATCTCATTTGTTAATAAAAAAATAAAAATATATATTATTCACAATCCCACCTTCTTCTTCGCCTTCGAAGCTCCCTCTCCTTCGTCCTCTTCATCTTCACCGGAATCATCGAGCTGTAAAAGTGGCCATGAAACATATTCCGATAACCTGCGCGCATGGATAGAATTCCTAGATGGCCGAGCCCCATTCGGGTTAAAATTAGTGGGTAAACTTCGTGGCATGAATGAACGCTTTTCTTCCTCTCAAAACTCCATAATTATATTTTTTCAGGCCAGTTGTGGGTAAAAGGTTGCTGGTAAACTTGCGTGGGAGGGCGTGTAGCAATTAATTAATTATAAGAAAATGCCACTTGCAGCGGAGGCGCCTGCTCACCTCCATTTCCTCGGGGCGTGCCCGCATTCTTTCCGTTCCGTCCTTGCCGGCTGCCGCGTCAGTGAGACGCTCGATCTGCGACGCCATCTTCTTCTCCAGCACGCGAACCTTCTCGAGGACCTGAAAGCGTGAATATATCATTACGCAGCGAAGTTCGATGATAGAACATGTGGGCCAAGGCAAAAATCATTGGCAAGGATTTTTTTTAGGAAATGTACTCCGAAACAAATAAAGAAAAATATTTCACTTCGAGAATGAACTCACTGTGCGGTGCTTGACGTTGCGCACGATGGCTTCATCACCTTCGATCGACTGGCCGAGTGACATCTCTGGAAAGAGAGCAGCGATTACTCGCGGAGAAAATATAGATAATTAGATGCAAGTAAATTGGTTCAATCTATTTTGTTGTTGTAGAGAATATGAAAAGCTTCCTAAACAAATCGGAATCCGACGACATCACTATGTTTAGCGAATGTTGGCCCCATCGACATACTCGCCATCAGAACGGCCATCTCGCGGGCGTATGCGAGCAGATCACGCGCCTTCACCTCGAGTAGCGAAATTCCCTGCAAATAATCGATCCATGATAATATTTCACTGAAAAAAAAAACTAAATTATATTAGCGAACTTCCGATCACTGCTCTTAAAATATGCGCGAAAGCGGGATTGTAAAATTTGAAATCTCGGTGCATACCTCTCGTCCCTTCAGAGATCCAATCCTCTTCGCGAACTCCTCGGCAGTCGCCAGAGCTTCCCTGCTGGTCCGCGCCGCATCAGCTGCGGCTTCCGAGTACCGTCTCGAGTCCTCCTCCGAGACTGTCAAGTCTCCCATCAGCTGAAAGGGGAAATCTCGCTTTTAAAAAAAGTGCAGATAATAGTAAAAATCTTCAACATTTCTTCTGACAATTCTATCATTTGAAGTACGGCGATTAGAGCTACAAACTCCACATCTGTATTGAACTCTGACCGGGCTCCTTGCAGGAGTATTATTCAGTTTATCAATATTCTGTGGAACGTATGTGGAAGTGGATGATTATCAAGCTTTAATCGCCTTTAGCAACGGCGTAAAGCGCGGCCGGGTCCTGATTTCAATCAGTGAAAACCTATGCGAAAAATTATAAGAGGTAATCTCAATGGGTTGTGCGAAGGGTAGAATGTACGAGAACATGCGAAAAAGGGATTGTGCGGAGAGTAGAATGTACGAGAAAATGCAAAAATGTGACAACATTCTAGTCAAGGATGAATCAACTTCAATCACGTCGAACAAATTGACAAATTCACTTGAGGGGACGTATATTTTGGCGAGTGGAGAATAGGGTACATCTGGCGGCTATTCTATTGTGAGGAGCTGTTGATCATTCACCGACGGTGCTTCGGTGGCGAGCGGCCGGTCGATGGAGCAGTGCCGCTTCCGCTGGGGCCTAACTCAATAAAATCAATCGACATTAATCAATAATCATAAATATTTATTTAAGAAAAAGTATACCTGGACCATCACCAGGTGGCAGTCCTCCGGGCGCTCCGTTCTTCTCCTTCCCGGCATAGGCAACGAACATCTCCTTCAGGAAGGAGAGCTGCTTCTGCAGGCTGTCTACCTGTAACAATCAAAATATTTTTTTATTTATTATTTTATATTTTATTATTGTGCTCAATTGCTATCTACCGCGGCATTCATCACGAATTATACAGAAATCGAACTAATACGGTGGCATTCGAACTACCAAAACCAAATTTTATTTTTTTGCGAATGATTCCTAAATCGAGCTAAATACGGCGACACGTTCAGAATATAGTTGCCACTTGGTACCTTTCTCTCCAGCGTGGCATTTTCTGCGCGTAGCTCTTCAACACGCTCGCCCGTATCCTCCTCTTCCTGCTTCTTCTTCTGTCGTGTCCTGAAAGTATTTAAAATATAATAAGTGTCATATAATGAATATTCAAAGCAGAAAAACGAGATATATACCTATTGACGGCCTCGTTGTTCCGTTGTCGCTTCTGAAGGTAGTCCTCGTCCTGGAACAGCGAATATAAGAGGGGGCATATAAAAGCTGTATACCAAATTAACTTTAATAAAAAATCACTACCTTTTCCGACTCCTCCGGCGAGGCTGGTGCTGCTGTTGGCTTCCTCTTGCGCTGGCTCATCGTAGCGGCTGCAGGGAAGCTAGTGTCATATTCGCACGGATTGGTCGGCGACCAGGTTTCCATGATTGGTATGCTAGCGGGTGGAATCGATAGCAACTGACGCAGAGTAAAATGAACGAGGGTGGAGTCGACTGAGTTTCGCAATAGTAAAGATCAAGAATTTAGCTATGACCAGCGCGTGCAGGTGGACCTCAAGACATTGCGAAATATCGCGCCGAATATCCTTTGATTTGAAAAGTTCCCTAGCACGAAAGAGTAGCGACGGGGAGTGCTGGCTGAGGCAAGTGCCAAGAACTATTGCATAATCCTGCTGCAATGACCGGCCGCCGCGTAAAAGTGAATGCAGGACGGCTACGGTCGGCGCAGCTCTCGAATCACATACTGATCGCAGCGGAGCGTTTATGCGTTCGTTCTTTTTAACACTACCATAAAATGAAACGGCTTGCTATCATTATAATGGGTCCCTCAAAATTATTGACTATTTGAAAAGAAAATACAGGAAGCTACCGCACCCCAGATGGAAACGGGAATTCAAAGCAACTGACCAATTCGCCTTGAAGCTAACGATTGCCCTGGAAGGATAAGAGCGGGTGGCTTGAACTGCTGCTCATTCTCGCTCAGCATCGTCTTGTTGGCGCGTTGAGCCCTCTGCGCTCGCGGCGGCTTCTGACCCGATATCATTCCTGTTGGTGACTGAGCCATTGCCTGTAACATATACATTGTTATTCGGGAAAAATTACATCCTGGATCATAAAAATCAATGCAATGAAAACAATATTGCAACGAAATACGAAATTCGAATGCGGTAAAAAAAAATTTCCGATTCTTCATTTATCGATTGGCGCTAAATGCAGTAAGTGGAGGTGACATCATTCTATTTTACGGTCGCATGACCGGATAGATCGGAACAAGTCGTCTGCGTGAGGACACATTGTTTATCAAAACGCGATTTTCAATCAGTAAACTTGAAGATGTATCGGATCGTATTACTCCTAGTCAGACTTGTCAGGCTCTTCTTTTTCCTCCTTTTCTTCCCTTTCTTCTTTTTCTTCCTTCTCTTCGTTCTCCTCCTTCTCCTCGTTCTTGTTCGATTCCGACTTCACCTCCTTCGCCTTCGCCTGTTTCTTCTCCGTATCGGCTTTCGTATTTTCCACCTAGGAAAAAATTGACAGTGAGGTGGCAAGTTGGGAAATGCAAAAAATACAAGCGAAGCACATTTAATTCAGAGTAACAAATTACCTTGCTCTTGGCGATAATACTTCGATTGTCTTTGTCCTCGTCCGCATTCTGCGGTTTCTTTTCATTTTCATTCTCGTTATCCAACTTCTTCTCCTTTTCCTTTCCCTTCTCCGGCTTTTTCTCCTAAATAGTTATTTTTATCTCCTTCGATTCATCCATTGATAGATGCCAAAATCTGATTGAGGCAGTAATAAAAAAATTTACGTGAAAATGGCTATACCGTATCCTTGACGACAATTTTAATGTTGTCATGGTCTGCCACAGTTTGCATCTTCTTTTCCTTCTTCTTGTTATCCTTTTCATTATCCTTATCCGAATCCACTTTGCTTTTCGTTTTCGTCTTTTCCTTATGCTTCTTCTTCTCAGAATCTACCTTCGTTTTCGTTTTCGTCTTCGTCTTTGTCTGCTAACAATAGTATTTACAAAGTTCAATGTTCGATTCAGCAAAAATCAGGGAGGAATTTAAATTTACCTTATTCTTGGCGACAGGTTTAGCATTATAGTGGTCGTCGTCCACACTTTGCTTCGTCTTTTCCCTCTTCATCGGCGATTGAACCACCACGTCCTTGTTGTCTTTCTTCGGCTTGTTCTTCTCCGTCATGTCCGTCCTGTCCATCGGCAAGTCCGAGACTGGCGCGAACATCTGAAGTATTCATAGTTGGTCTACGGATCTACGGATTTGTTGATCTACGGATTAGCTAATATCTACTAACTTTCTTCATCTTCCTCTCGGCGTGCGCCCTGTACTCGTTCACGAACGTCGATTCAAGCAGCTCCTTTTTATCGATGATTTGGTCCTGAACGGATTTTTTTGGATTACGGTAGCTTCGGACCTGTGCGAAAATTTCCAGGACGACGACGTGAAGGAAGAGATACTGGACGTGCGACTGGATAGCTCCATAGCGAGCCCCGCGCATCTCCTGCCATTCTTTGATTTAAAAAAAACCACCAAAAACGTATAACTCGCGCGCAAAACGCCATTTTATCTGGCGTCCGTGCATTAGGATGCACGTTCTATTCTGCGGACATTGTGAGAACGAGGTACCGACATTGTATTCCCGCATTTTATCTCTACCCGTGGAAGATATTTCGAGTTGCTCGTCACGAACCTTCACCAAGTCCTTCAGCAGGTAATGATCTTTGTTGCTGATGTAGTGGATCGCGAGGTCGATGCCTGAAGAGGAGATTACGCGGTCAAACTATGTCGAGACTCTATGGATCTACTGATCTACTCCACAAAATGTGTCACCAGCGAATATGGCAGCTCGCCCTGCACCCGAAGAACTCTGGGCAACGATGGGACGGCCGGGCACGGCGTTGCGCTTCGCCCACCTGGAGATACCGTAACCCTGAGGATACCGTAACCCTGAGGGTACCGTATCCCGGTCAAATTTACCCTGGATACCGTAATCCCGGTGCATTAAAATACCTCCAGAGCTCGACAAGTTGGCTGGGATCGGAGGGTGCCAGCTGGTCGGGCAGAGATGGCCAGTAAATCTGCTTCACTACGACGCTCTCGCCCTTCCTGAAAAAAAATCAATAATCAACGGAATTCAATCGATAAAAAATCAGAAATCAATCGATAATAGCATAGCGACTTGTTATGGACGACGAGTCGCCATCCCTCGGCATCGTCGACCGGCAGATTGGAAATCTTTTCATTGTTGATGATCGTATACTCTCCACAGGTCATCTCCTCCCCGGGAGTCATGGGATAGTACTTGTGGCAGGTGTCGTAGGGACGGTCTGAAATACGCTAAAGTTGGATACCCGGAGTGTTCTAAATCTCACGCCTGGAGAACTGTTGCACCCATTGGTGCCTCTTTATTAAATCCGCTTCATGACTGATTGACTAACACTGGGCATGAAAAGGTAGATAAAAAAATGCGCCCAGTCCGTCATTGGCCGTTTCCGTACGTGAGAATTCAAACGATCAAGGTGCTTTACTATAAGAAGAGGCTTACGCATTTCCTTGAAGTCGCACAGCTGGAAGACCATGTTGACATTCTCCGAGTGCACCATGTGCCAGAAGTCTCCGGCCGTAGACGGCAGAGGCGCCTACAAATTATGGTATTCAATCGATATCCGGGTTACGGTATTCAATCGATACCGTATACCTGAGCACATATGTATTTGGCGCCTCCCTCGGGGACGATGAGCCAGTTGGCGTGGATGTAGAGAGCATCGAGTGGACGGCGCTTGAGGACGACGCGCGACTGGTCGATGCACTTGATGTCGGCGTAACTGCATTGATGTTAACTTTTTTAAATGTAGGAACCAAAAAGATGAGTGGGTTAAAAGTATTGGGTGTACATAATGTGTACTGTAGAACCGACCGATTCTTGGTGTGATCGTATTCGCCGGATGCAGTGGTGCTCCCCTTAGGCACGAAGCGCTTGAGCTCCTCGGCAAATTCCAATGCGAGCTCCTTGGCGCTCTGCCAAGATTGAAACCATTCAAGGATTGCGGTATACCTGGGCCATGCAGTCCCTCGCCCAGGAGGCCTTCCGCTCGGAGACGATCGTCATGTCGAGAGGAAGGGGAGGAGAAGGTAGCCAACGGCGAGAGACGAGAAGACGACTGAAGGGAGAGGTCGTAAATCAGACCAAGAGATTGATGCTAATTTGTATTTTACTGGACATAATTTCGAAGCAATTAAAATTGTATTCGTACATCAAAATTTGCTGGTGAATTGCAATGATGCAAGGAACATGTTCTGGACCACACCCGTATCTCCATGTTTATCGTACCGCCGGTAATTAATGAGTAACTCTCGCCTGCTTGTAAAGTGCTCTCTTGCGTGCGCGAAGTGCACTTTACAGGCAGACGAGATTTACTACACCATGGAATTTAGTTGCACGGGGCTTATATACAGCGACAAGATCCGGAGAACTTTTTCTACTGATTTCCTGAAAAAATAACTTTCATTGGTCTGTGAGGGGAGCGAAAGGGCGGCTATTTGTTTGTAGTGAGAGAGTCGATCGTAGGTGTCGCTCCGTCACCGAATATAGAGTGCGTAGGCGGGGCATTCTTTGGAGACATTCTGTTGTCCTTTCGATGGAAGGGGAGTGCCCCGGCTTATAAATATTCACCCCTTCCGCCCACTCCCTTCGCACCTTCTATATTTACAGTGTGAGTTGCCGAAATTTCGGTCATTCACTCTGGTCCACTATTAAATTGTTGGAATGAACGCTCATCGCCCTCTCAGCCGAAATCCCCGCCCATTCGCCCCTCGCCAAGCTAAACGGCACTGATAGGCTACTTTCCGTATAGTTATTTCAATGATTCCCATATCCCTTTCAACTGTTCAAAGTATGCCTTCTGCACCCGAGCATCGTGTTAATCACCGATCAGCGCGTTGTAATTTCGCGCTGATTCATCTCTCGCCAATCTGCAGGCGTATCTTTGAGATATCTTAGCCCCCTGAGCCATCTTCCTCCCCTATGATTAATTCGATTGGCAGAGGCAGGAAGTTTATGTTGGAGTCATCTCAGAGCCGATTACCACTCTCTCACTGTCTGCTCCCTCCTCTCCCCGCCTTGTATCTCGCCCTCCCGGTCCTATTAATTTATATTCCGCCCATATGGTCACAGGAATCGCGCTAGTGGCTCAATCTCCCCCCCCCCCCCCCCCGGGGTCCTTACTCCTACCCCACCCTATAAATGGGGGGGGGGGGGGGGGGAAGAGGCAGCATCTGCCACTGGAAATGCCTTCTGTGTTCTGCTTCCCCTCTTCCATCTCCCTCAAACCGATCCCGACTGTCCCCTTAGGAAGCGTCCGAGATGCCTATCTCAGAAGAGAGACCTCTTCTGAGGGGGGGGGGGGGGGGGGGGGGGGGGGGGGGGGGGGGGGGGGGGGGGGGGGGGGGGGGGGGGGGGGGGGGGGGGG